>PVKP010009927.1:0-66375 GCA_004027715.1 Plecturocebus donacophilus | reverse complement strand
GCAGCAGCTCAGCAACGCCTCTGCTGGCAGACTGTGACTAGAGTACCTCCATGCTGGGCAGGGTATCTCTGAAAAAAGGCAGCAGCACATCAGGAACTTATAAATAAAGCCCCACCTTCCCAGGATAGAGAACCTGGGAAAATAGGTGGTTATGAGTTCCACTGCAGCAGACTTAAATGTACCTGCCCAACAGCTCTGAACAGAACAACAGAGCTCCCAGCACAGCACCTGAGCTCTGATAAGGGACGGATTGTCCTCAAGCAGCTCCCTGACCTCTGTATATCCAAAGAGACACCTCAGCCAAGCATTTATTCAATCTAAAAAAAATGAAAAACAACTCTTTTAACTGATATTCTAAAATAACATTAAAATTAGGGACATAATAATTAAAGTTTGTTTTTATTAATTTTGGTGGATTCTATTGAATTTTTTTTGGAAGAGAAGACTCATTAATCACTGAGCAAAGTTCATTTAGAAAAACATATATACAGAAAGTTGAAGTACCAAGCTAAATAAAAATGCTACATTTGTGATGTTTGTGGATAATCGACATACTCAACAAAGAATTTGTTCCAAATATGATCTGGAGTTAGAGATTAATGATTCTGTGGTCAATTATGACCACTCTTCTAAGATCATACAGTACTTTTTCCCAACTTAAATGTGAAGAAAAGAAAGAAATTCAAACTTATTTAAAAAAATGACTATGTAAACAGTTCTCTCCATTATCATTTATTCTCTCAAGGGAAGCTTTAAAAAAAAAGAAAAAGAAAAAGAAAAACACATTGGTCTGGCCACCTCATAAATCTAGCAAGTATTGGTGTGGAATTTCAGTGAAGAAGAAAACTTAGGGGGGAAAAACCTCCATCAAGGTTGTAAGAAAGACTCCCAATCCAACTGTCCCTGACCCTATTTATCCACCTTTAATCACCACCCAAGACCACCCATTATTCTAGAGCACTCTGATCTATAAAAGGGGTCAAAGTGTCAGGAGCAGGCAAGGAGTGAGAACCAAAAGACATCAGGAAACCAATTTGCTTGAGAAAAGCAGCAATTCCTCCTTTCACAGCTCTCCATGGCTGGGAGAGAAAATGCCCAGGACATCATCTATGTGACTTAGAACTGCCTTTGGGGAGGTTAAGAGTAGCATGAAGAACTTAAGATGATGACAAGAGTCTAAATTTTTAAAGTTTCAAGGTTTCAATAGAATGTAGATATATTCGAACTTTCAAAAAGGACAGTGTTTAGAAAGGGTAAAATCAGGACACATAAAACACTGGGAATTATCATGATCCCCAAGTGCTTCCAGCTCCAGGAAGTGACCATTCATGTGTTTGCTGGAGGTCACACAGTTTTCCCCTATTACCTGGTGCAAAATGACTTATGTCTCCCCAAAATCTTTTCAACCCACAATTTTCTCATTTATTTAAGTCTAATACGGTCCTTTCTTTATGACCTACAGACTCACTCCCAACAACCCAGAGTGAAAATAAAAAAAAGAAGGAATTCCCCATAGACTGGCCCCCAAAACTCAGAATCAAATAATAGGAGGGTTTGGTGGCCTCCTGGAGACTAAAACAACTTGAGGCTAAATCTGCCTTTCCAAGAATGGAAAATTTATTTAGACAATGTTTGATATCTCATATGTGCCACAACAGGATAAAAACTAAAAGGTAGAAATCTCACACTTTTCCTAATACCCTCCCTTTCCTACTGCCCAACCAGATTCTAGACATTATATCATTGTCATTACCATTTCTGCTAAATGGAGGCCCCTAGGCACTAATCCCACTGGCAACTGTGTGGTGACAGAATGCACCACAACTTTTCCACTAAAAACCTGTAGTCTCTTTCTCTCTGCCTATAGTGGTGATTCTCTAGTTACTTCAATACTTTAAAGGCTGCAGCAGCACACAAAAGAATTTCATTTAAAAAGAAAGAAAGGTCTCTAGGAGACGGTGAGTTTTATTTTGTCTTGTCTGGAGGTTTGATTTGCTCTGGAATGTTCCAGAATGGAGAGAAACTATAAGAAAGCACAGGATGTCGCAGTCTATTCAAAATAATCTTCTCTCTCGTTTTTATCTTCACCATCAATGGAGAGAGCAGCATACTTGCTTGCAGAACTGAACTTGGAAGCTGGATTTTCCTCTGGGTTCTTTGGCTCAGGTGCAGATCTGGATCTTGATCCTTTTTGCCATCTTCTCTATCTGACTCCTTCCAGTGGTCTTTGTTCCTTCCGTCTCCTGGACTACAGCTAGCATTTCCAATCTGGCCTTTAGGGATATTCATCCCATCTACTTTATTTTCATCTTTCCTTGCTGGTCCTTCCTCAGATGATTGAGCTGGAGCTACTTTCCCCCCACCACTTGTAGGGGATTGCTGCTCCGTGTATGAGCTCCTGCAGCACAGTAACTAAAGTTGCCTGCTTTTATGTGCATTTTTGTAGGGATCGGCTTGGTGAACGGTATTAGCAGAGAAATGACACCTTGATCCTGGTTTGCAAGCCCTTCTCTCATCAGTCCTAAAGATTAGGCCCTGTTCAGTCATGCAGGGGTGTTGATTTATGCTTGCTACAGCAATGGGCATAATGAATATAATTTATCCAGTAGACAAAGGTGTGTACTAAGTGAATTTAAATAATTGGTGTGGACTGGCTATTAGCTGAGAAGTGGACTTTTAAAGAGAGACTGAAGATCTTACAAATAATTGTATCCAAAACTGTTTTTTCCTCTCCCCTACCTTGTCCCCCTGTTAAAATAGAAATGGGGATTGATTAATGTACCACTCGTGAATACATGTAAATTTTGTACAAAAATATCTTCTATGAAAATGATTTGTAATCTGTATATTTATTACCTGGGAGATGTCTTGAGATGTAAAATCCCATCCTTTGGGTTGTGGGTTTTTTGTTTTCTCCTAATAAATCTGATCTTTAAAGTTAAAATAAAATGATTATATAAAACTTTAAATTTTAAAAGCCCCAAAATATTTGCAAATCTGCTAGCCACTTAGTTGTTTCGGTACTTGAATTTAACATTCTATAGTAGCCTATAACCCAAGATGAACAGAAATGTTGACCACATATGTTCTTTATAGCTAACAAATGGAAATTTATTTGCATTTTACTAAAGTAATCCATATAAGTGAGGGGCTTTGTTTTCATTTTAAAATGTCAGACTATGTATTACTTAATGCTTTTTAAAACAAGCATATTATGTTTATTATCTTAAGACATTTAAGAGCTGTGGCCCTGTATTTTATTTATGATGAAGCCCCTACATAAAATATAATATTAGATACATTAAAAATATTCATTTTAAGGGTATGTTAAATTCAACTTCTGACATTAGACTAACAAAATGAGATAATGCATCAAAATTATTTAAAATTCTAACAGGAACAAATGTTCTCACATGGGCACACCTAAATAAAAAAAATTAAGATCAATGAAAATATTTGCTTGATTTATGGCAAACTATATGACATATCATAATATTAATAGCTCACGTTTAATAAGCACTATCTAAGTTCATCATAAGTTCTTTAAGGATTATTTAACCCTGGCCTTAAAGAAAAAATGTGATAGTATTTTGATGCTGTTATTTCAAAATATTGTTCAGTTGCTCTTTTTTTGGCAATGAAGTTTTCCCTTGTCCCTTTCTAGTTTCACTTTGACATACCTCCATTTACTGCTTAATACTGTTTTCCTTTGCAGTTCATACTATTCTGTGGGATAACATATGTTCATGGAGTCAAAATATAAATTTGCATTTTCTTCAACACTATCCTTTGTTCTTCTCCATTTCTTATGTGTATCTCAGATAAGCAGTGCTTAGTTTAGAAAACAGAGTGTAGGAAAGAGGGGGAAAAGGGAGAGAACAATCAAATTGAACTTGAATCAAAAGAGCTGCCAAACTGACTCTTCCATTACTGCACAAATTGCACAGATTAATCTTATGGTTAGATTCAAGCTATTCATACAGGAGCAAAATTTCCAGTCAAGGCACTCACAGTTCTATGAAGCCAACATGGCAAAAGTGGCCAAAATGATTAGTGACTTTGTTATTGATATGTAATCATCCATCTGTAAAACAAATATTAAACTTCTTAACTTTTCATCTATTTTTCTCTGCCACTTTCTTGAATAATGACTAGTAATACCACCAACACATCCTAACACAGATCTTCTACCTACGTGGTATGAGCCCAGCAAACCAATCTATCTAGACGCCTTGGGTATAAAAAAGCATAATCAAAAAACATATGCTGAAGACTACCATGCGCACCTCTCAAGATAATCATAGACATCAGATATTATTCTACAGTAGTAAGATTCACAGTTTACTGACTTTGAGATTTAATTGTCCACTTTAAAATTTTAATTTTTAACTTTGTATAAAAAGGACATTAACAACATCCTCTCTTCAAAGTCTCTCAATTATATGACACATTTACATTTGGAATAATATGCAAGCTATTTTGCACAACACTAGAAATACTACTGGTGTCGAAGATAAATCTAGTAATTTTTAATATGTAGACTTTTGTTAAATTATGAGGATTTAAGATATTAAGGTTAGATTAACTTTTTTCTTGTGAGTCTCTTTTCCTACATTTTTTAAGTATACAATGGATAAATTCCATTTATCTCTCTTATTACAGAGAAACTTGTTGCCTGTGTTATCTAGTTTGATGGTAAAAATAATAAATACTATATAGTAGTAGATATTTAGTCATATTAAATTATTTAATAAAATATGGCATTAACTTCATGATTCTGGTAGATAAGAAAGTTATAAGAAAATGCTTAAAGTAGATAACAGATACTGGTGTGCTTTCAGAAATACTGAACAAGTTAAGACTGATAAACATATCAACATTTGCTTTACAGCAAGACATAGCACCATTATAGAAACAACTTTTTCACATACAAACATCTACCTACCACTATTTGGGCTGCAGACGAGAGAACTTATCACACAAAAATGCAGCTAATAGAAAATACAGTTTTTAGATATCGGATATCTGAACCAGATGGTTTACCATATTAAGGTGAAGGTTCAGAGCACAGATGTCTTTGTGCTAGAATCAAAGCAGCACAGCCCTCCTCTGTGCCTCTAGGAAATGGTGTTAGCCTTGCAGTCAGACAAGGTGTTGTGATGAGAGGCTATTTCTGTTGCTAATGGAATGAGGACAGAAGTACTAACTGGAAATGGTGTTTCTATTTTTCCTCACCATTCTATTTTGCTTCTTTCTCTGCATCTCCTTCCACTTATACTCTCTTCTTTTTCTCTCCTTCCCAGGACCATTCATCTAAAAATATTTCTCATATCCTAGAGCTTCATATGTCTCAGCTTTTTAAAGAAATGTTGTACAGTTTATTGTACTTGGGCAAGAAAACCTCAAGAGTAGGTTTTGAGAAGATTTTTATGTAAGATTACGATTATCTGATTATATTGGAAACATGATGTTAAATAACAAAACCACTCAAGGAGATCTGAATAAATTCGTCAAGAATGCTGTAAAACAGTTGGACAGTTGAACAATATCTGCTTTTAACAAAAGTCATACATATACTAGTATAATGGTGTTCAGGACAGTGTAGTCTTGACTCAGCAGAAACAGTATGCAACCTGTAGGTCAAAACAATCATGCTAAAAATAACAACAGAATGCCGAGGGTCAATATAAACCAATGCCAAGAAATACAAGGCTTGCAAAGTCATTCGGAAGAGTCTAAAATCAACTATACTTAACTGCACTGAAATCCAACATCAAATAATGTCATGATTCCTACATCTGTCTATTGAATTTTCATACATACTGAGCTATTGCCCAAAGTCATTATTGATCAATTTTAAAAGTTGCCTGTTTGTCATAATAATACATGCTCATTGACAAAAAAAATTGAAATATATATAAAGTGTAAAAATCCTTCACTCAGTTTGAACCCAAGTCACAGAACCAAAAAGATTTTTAAGAAAAGTCTCACTAAAAAAAGAAAAATCTAAAATAAAAAATCGTTATTGTTAACACTTTGACATATTTTACTTATATACACACTTATTTATCTGACATGGGTCTCCCTCTATCGCCCAGGCTGGAGTGCAGTGGAGCAATGTCGGCTCACTGCAGCCTTGACCACCTTTCTCAAACGATCCTCTCACCTCAGCATCCAGAGTAGCTGGGACCACAGGCATGCCCCACCACACCCAACAAATTTGTCTTGTTTTTAAAAATTGTATTCGTTTTTGAAAAGCGAAGTTCCTGCTGTATTTAACATGTGAATCTTGCCCTATATTTTATTGATGAAGTAATTTACTTTTATATTAACCTCTTTAAAGAAATATAAATGGTTTCTTCTATTTTACTACTATATTATTCAAAACATCATTAATTAGCATCATTTTAAACATTGGTTAGTTGATAAATGGTCATTAGATTTTTATAAGTATTACAAAAGTATACTGAAGGCCTGAATATCAACAACATATTTTGGGTTATTATCAATCAGTAGTAAATGCTAGAGTATGCTGCCTATATCCCTCACCCATTTAGAGAAGGCACCTTATTCCCTGAGTTGCTGGGAGTACCACCTACTGCCAGTTCACAAATGAAATCAAGATTGTCTTGTGGTTTGTGTGTTTTATGAGACAGAGTCTTGCTTTGTCACTCATGCTGGAGTGCAGTGGTGCAATCACAGCTCATTGTGACCCCCACCTCCCAGTTGAAGCAATTATCCCACTTCGGCTTCCCAAGTAGCTGGAAATACAGGCCTGCGCCACCATGCCCAGCCGTTTTGTATTTTTAGTAGAAACGGGATTTTGCCATGTTGCCCAGGCTGGTCTTGAACCCCTGACCTCAGGTGATCTGCCTGCCTCAGCCTCCCAAAGTGCTGGGATCACAGGCATGAGCCACCGTGCTCGGCCTCCTCAGACTTTTTAATTTAATTTACAACTCTATGGGACATTCTAGCTATAAAACTTCCCATGGAATTGCAGTACAACCTCTTCTGCACCTGATCTTTCTTCCTTCTTTTGTTCCATCACAAGTATTGATAAGAGAGTACCATCCAATAAATCTTCTGCAACCCAACCTTATTTCAGAGGCAATTTATTGCTATTTTTGCCACACACACCCCCAACATTTACAAAATAGTATCTCTATTATTTAGTTGGAATTTCTCAATTATTGTGATTTTTCTGTTACAAAGTCATTATAATTTGATTGTGAGGTCTGTTGACAGTGGCCATCGTCACTGTCTAGGAGAGACTTCATAGGAGAAAGTTAGGTTTTAGTGGGTCAACCAGGTATGATACAACAAGGAAGTAAAAGCCAAAATGCATGAAACTGAAGAAATTTATTACCCTAGGTTCTCGAGAGGTTAGGGGCACAGACAAGAAGTTTGGAGACAACAGGGAGCTTGAGCAGCAAATTGGGAGTGGGAGAGAAGCTGTAAAACTGTGCCTTCATTAAGGTCTATGGGCATTATCTCAGGCTTTCCCATGGGAGTTGTGGATTGGCTGGTCTAAAGAAAACACATGTAAAGAAGGGAACTTATTTACCTGGCTCTGGTATTGACCATTGGGTTTTATCCCAGGTAACAGCTGTGGAGTCTGTTGTGTTTTGTACCAGTGTGATGAGGATCAATCAGGGCTATCTCACAAAAAAGCCATGCAGGCAAGGGAACATTTAACTGGGCCAAAAGTGTCAGGGTATGACTAGGTTTCAAACAACTTATGCTGGGCTTAAAATAGATGCCAAGGCAGCAACTATATTAAACAAATATTTAACATAAATAATTTATTAATTTATGACCTGTCATTCAACTAGCGATTGCCTATTTCATACCCAAAATTCCTTGGAAAAGGTATGAATTTCTTATTAGTTTGTGACATTGCAAATAAAGAAAATATACAATCCATTCATGATGACCTTGCATCACGTGAATTTTTGTGTTTACCTACTTTTCTTTGCCTTTTGACAATAATACTATCATTAGTACTCCCTGTATGTGTTATATGGTTGATTAGTACTCCCTGTATGTGTTATATGGTTGATTCATAATCACAGTAAAAAGTATCATACATTTCAGTTTTTTTATAGCTGTATGTTCAATTATGTTTAAAATATTTAAAAGTGGAAAAAGACAAATCCTACTTTTAGAAAAAATTTAAGAAAACAGGTTTTCTTAACAAAGACATTGAGGTGTAGATCTATTTTTTCTGTGTAAAGAGATGTGTCTAAAAATTAGCAGAAAAGAAGGATGCAAATAGCAACTTCAGTAACCTAATCACACAATAATCAAAACCTGATCAAAGTCAAGGATAATGATGCAAATAAAGTATCATGTATCTTCTTAATAATTTTGACATGGGACGGAAGGAAAGGATGAATTAAAAGAAACCCAGTTATCTAAGAAATGTTATTTTTGTTCTAAACATGAAAGAAATATAATCTACTCAGGAAACCTGTATTGAATTAACATAATTACTAAGTGAAATCTGATGCATTATCGCACCAGAACAAAAGTTAGGAAAATGTTCACTAGGAAAGCTTTTATTTATTTATTTGGTTTAAACAATAGAAATGTATTTTCTCACCGCTCAAGATGCTAGAAGATCCAGATCAAGTTCCAGAATCAGGTTCTGATGAGGACTCTCTTCCTGGAGTCATATAGCCACCTTCTCACTGTGTCCTCATATGACAGAGATCTCTCTCTTTCTCTCTCTCTCTCCTTTTTTCTTTTATAATTTCAACTTTTATTTTAGATTCAGGGGGTACATGTACAGGTTTGCCACATGGGATACTGAATGATGCTGAGGTTAGGGACATGAATGATCCCATTACCCAGCTAGTAAGCACAGTACCCAACAGTTAGTTTTTCAGTGCTTCCTCCCACCCATTTAGTAGTAACCCACTCTTACCTTTCTAGTAGCCCACTCTTACCACTGCTATTTAAGATAGTACTGAGACTCCCATCCAGAGCACTTACTCAAGATAAAGCAATAAAAGGTATCCAAATAGGAAAAGAAGAAGTCAAACTGTCTCTCTTCACTGATGACATGACTCTATACCTAGAAAGCCCCAAAGACTTTGTCAAAAGCTCCTGTAATTGATAAACAGTTACAAAGTCAGTTCAGTAATACCCCAATCGGTGTACAAAACTCAGTAGGATTTCTATACAACAATAAGGTGCAAACTGAGAGCCAAATGAAGAATACAATCTTAATTAAAAATAGCCACAAAAAATAAAATTCCTAGAAATACATCAAACCAAGAAGGCAAAAGATCTTCCCAGGAAGAACTACAAAATCCTGCTGAAAGAAATCAAAGATGACACAAGCAAATAGAAAACCATTCTGTGCTCATGGATTGCAAGAATACATATTGTTAAAATGACCATACTGCCCAAAGTTATCTGCAGATTCAATTCCTATTAAACTAACTAATGGTATTTTTTGCAGAATTAGAAAAAAAAAGACTCTAAAATTCACATGGAACCAAAAAAGAGCCTGAATAACCAAGGCAATCCTAAAGCCAGAGGCATCACATTACCTGACTTCACACTATACTCAAGGCTACAGAACCAAAACAGCATGGTATTGATACAAAAAGAGACATATCTACAAATAGAACAGAATAAAGAAACCAGAAATAAAGTCACATACCAAAGCCATCAGATCTATGACAAACTCAATAAAAATAGGAAGTGGCAAAAGTACTCCCTATTAAATTGATGGTGCTAATGTAGCTGACTACCCATATGTAGAAGAATAAAAAACTAGACCTTAACCATAAACAAAAACTAACTCAAGATGGATTAAAGATTTAAAGGTAAGACCTCAAACTATGAAAATCCCAGAAGACCACCTAGGAAACACCATTCTGGACATTGGCCTTGGAAAAGAATTCATGACTAAGTCCTCAAAAGCAATTACAACAAAAACAAAACTTGACAAGTGGGACCTCATAAAACTAAAGAATTTCTTAACAGCAAAAGAAACTATCAACAGAGCAAACAGACAACCCACAGAATGGGAGAAAATATTCACAAACTATGCATCTGACAACTAATTTAATTTTCTTTGGGTATATATCTGGTATTGGAATTCCTGTTCCATATGATAGTTCTACTTTTGAATTATTGAGGAATTTTCAAAGTGTTAACCATAATGACTGTCCTAATTTACATTACCACTGATGGTGTACAAGGATTCCCTTTTCTCCTTATCCTCATCAGCACTTGTTATCATTTAATAACAGTGGCTCTAACAGGTGTGAGCTGATATCTCACTGTGGTTTTAATTCCCGTTATCTTGATGATTACTAATGTTGAACACCTTTTCACATACCGGTTAGCCATGTGTCTTCTTTTGAGAGATGTCTATTCAGATACTTTGCCCATTTTTATTTATTAATAATTTCAACTTTTATTTTACATTTGGGGGTACATGTGCACATTTGTTATGTAGGTATATTTCATGATGCTGTGGTTTGGGTTATGGGTGATCCCATCACCCAGGTAGTGATCAGAGTTCCCCATAGCTAGTTTTCCAGCCTACATCTCCCTTCCCTCTCCTCTCTGCTAGTTCCCAGTGCCTATTATTGCCATCTTTCTGTCCATGTGTACTTGGTGTTTAACTCCCACTTACAAGTGAAAACATGTGGCATTTGGTTTTCTGTTCCTATGTTAATTTGCTTAGAATAATTACCTCTGAGGGCTGCATCCATGTTGCTGCAAGGGACATAATTTTGTTCTTTTGTGGCTGCATAGTATTCCATGGTGCATACGTACCAAATTTTCTTTATTCAGTTCACTGTTGACAGGAATCCAGATTTATTCCTTGTCTTTGCTATTGTGAATAGTGCAATGAATGTATAAGTGCACCTGTCTTTTTGGTAGAATGATTTATTTTTCTTTGGGTATATATCCAGTAAGAGGACTGCTAGGTCAAACAGTAGCTCTGCTTCAAGTTATTTGAGAAATTTCCAAACTGCTTTCCACATGGCTGAACTAATTTACATTCCCACCAACTGTATATAAGTGTTCTCTTTCTCCGCAGCCTGGACAGCATCTGTTGTTTGACTTTTTAACAGTTGCCATTCTGACTGGTGTGAGATATTATCTCATTATGGTCTTGAAGTGCATTTCTCTGATAATTAGTAATGATGAGCAGTTTTTATGTTTATTGGTCACTTGTATGTCTTCTTTTCAGATGTGTGTCCGTGTCATTTACCCATTTTTAATGGGGTTGCTTTTTTTCTTGTTAAGTTTCTTATAGATTCCGGATATCAGATCTTTGTCAGATGCATAGTTTGATAATATTTTCTCCCATTCTATACGTTGTCTGTTAACTTTGTTGATAGTTTTGTGTGTTTTTTGTTTTGTTTCTTTTTTTTTTTTTTTTTGGCTGTACAGAAGCTCTTTAGTTTAATTAGGTCTCACTTGTCAGTTTTTGTTTTTGTTACCTTCCTCAGGTGGACAGTTTGAAAATACTGTCTCCCATTCTGTAGGTTTTCTCTTCACTTTGTTGTTTTCTTTGCTGTGAAGAAGATTTTTAGTTTCTCATAATCCTATTTGTCTAATTTTGCTTCTGTTGCCTGTGCTTTTGGGTTCATATGCAAAAAAAAAAAACCAGTGCCCAGATGAACATCATGGAGGCTTTGTCCTATGTTTTCTTGTAGTAAGTTTCACTATTATGAGTATAGACATTAATCCATTAGCATTTAAGACATTAATCCATTTTGGTATTTTTTTGTGGATTACATAAGTTTGGGTATAATTTCATTATTGTACACATGAATATCTAGTTTTCACAGCACCTTTTATTGAAGATAATGTCTTTTCCCTGTTATATATTATTAGCACCTTTGTCAAAAAATCAGTTGGCTGTATTTATGTGGATTTATTTTTTAGCTCTCTGTACCATTGGTCTGTGTTCTGTTTTTATACCAGTAACATGCTGTTTTGAGTACTGTAGTTTAGTAATATGTTTTGAAGTCAAATAATGTGATGGTTTGGTGTTTTGCTCAAGATTATTTTGACTATTCAGGGTATTTTATGGTTCTATACAAATTATAGGACTTTTTTTTTATTTCTGTGAAAAATATCAATGGAATTTTGATAGGAATTGTATTGAATCTATATACCACTTTGGTTAGCATAGACATTTAACAATATTAATCCTTCCAATCCATGGATGTGCAATGTCTCAATTTTTTTGTGTTTCTCCTTGGACTTCTTTCGTCAATGTTCTATTTCAGTGTACAGATCCTTTATCTCTTGGTTTAATTTATTTTGAAGTATTTTATTCTTTCTGGTGCTATTGGAAATGAGGTTATCCTTATTTCTTTTTCAGATAGTTAATTGTTAGTGTATAAAAATACTACAGATTTTCATATGTTGATTTTGTATCCTATAACTTCACTAACTTTATTAACTGTAATAGTTTTTTGGTGGAGTCTTTAGAATTTCCTGCATATACGATCATGTCTGCTAACAGAGACAATTAAATTTCTTTATTTCCAATTTGGATTCTTCTTATTTCTTTTTCTTTCCTCTCTGGCCAAGACTTTCAGTGCTATGTTTAATAGAACTGTTAAGAGTGGACTTGTCTTCTGCTTTCTTTTATAGGAAAAGCTTTACTATAATGTTACCTTTGTAACAGGTATTTATTGTGGCATTTATTGTGTTGAGGTATATTCTTTCTATACTTACACTGTGGCAAGTTTTTATCATTAAAGGATGTTGAATTTTGTCAAGTGATTTTTCGGCATCTATTGAGAGAATCATATGGTTTTTTTCTTTTATTCTGTCCATTGGTGTATCATATTTATTGATTTACATATATTGATCCATCCTTGGATGACAGGGATAAATCTTTCTTGATTATGGTGAATAATTCTTTTAATGTGCTATTAAATTCAGTTTGCTAGTTTTTGATTGAAAATTTCTATAGCATTATTCATAAGGATATTGCCCTAACTTTTCTTTTCTTCAAGTTTCCTTTTCTGGCTTTGGTATCACTATAATGCTGGCCTCATAAGATGAGTGTGAAGTTATTATCCCCTTTTAAAATTTTTGGGAGACTTTGAGAAAGACTGATATTAATTATTTAAATGTTCAGTAGAATTCAGCAATGAAGCCACCAGATCTCAGGTTTTTTGTTGAAGGAAGACATTTTCTTATTCTGATAATTTAACAGATTATGCAAATTGGTTTTCTATCTGGAAGACAACAAAAAAATGGTTTGCTTATGTTTTTTTGTTTTTGGTTTGTTTGGTTTATATATTTAATACATTACATGATACCATTTAGAAAAACACTTCTTACTTATTGAAAAAGAGGATAGCTTTGGAGAGATGGATGTGAGACATTTGTGCTTTTGATCTTATTTTGACCTATTGCTGATACTGACAAACTAAAAAAGCATTTACTCCTTATTGAGTAACTGTAAAATATTTTTCTATCTCTGAACGGTATTAGTAAATAAGGTGACAAAATCTCTTAAACTTAAAAGCTCTGATCTTATTGCTTAGGAGAGGATAACATATTTTAAAATAAATATAATATCCACTTCAACTTGTCAGGAATAATTTTGTTTGTTTTGTTTTGAGATGGAGTCTTGTTCTGTCACCCAGGCTGGAGTGCAATGGCAAGATCTTGGCTCACTGCAACCTCCACCCAGGTTCAAGCGATTCTCCTGCCTCAGCCTCCCAAGTAGCTGGAATTACAGGCGTGTGCCACCACACCAGCTAATTTCTGTATTTTTAGGAGAGACAGGTTTCACCATGTTAGCCAGGTTGGTGTTGAACCCTTGACCTCAGGTGATCTACCTGCTACAGCCTCCAAAAGTGCTGGAATTACAGGCATAACTGACAGTGCCCGGCCAGGATAATTTTTTTAAAAACCTTTTAATACATTAATATGATAACATTTTAAGAAGTCTCTTTCAGAAACCACTCCCTCAGCAGTATTTTTCTATAAGAATATAAGTCCAGTCAGTCAAGGTGAATCCTTAAAAAATCAGGTAGTTTGAAAACTTGTTTTTTTTTTAAATATCAGCTAAATATATATTTAAAATACTTTATTAGCTTGCAATACAATACAAACATTTTGGATTTTTTTTCATAAGAGAACTAGATATTCTGAATTTCCTAAATTTTTATGCAAGTTAATCAGATTAGCTAAAATTGCTCTAGCATAAAGCTGAAAACACAAAGAATTATGGTTTTTAAAGATTAAACCATAATTCTGAAACTATTTTAACAATAATTTCTCTCAGTAGTGTGTCAGCTATTTTTAAGATCTGTACTTACTTTTAAAACCTTAGATAATATTTAAGAAATAATTAATGAGTAACTTTTGCATAAAATTAATGAATCATAAGATGGACTACTGAAACAGTGATTACCAAGTATGGATTTGGAAGGTAAACCATTGTGCTCCTTAGTTTTATATGTTACATAGAGCTTATATCCTTGGCACAAAAGTGAAGTGGACAGTTATAGGTGGCCATTAGATGTGTTCATGAACTTTTCTATTTTGCTAAAATGCTTGACTGATAGTTTTCCATTACCCACCACACAGTGTTTTCTATGAAATAGTAGTTATTTTGGTTAAAAATTTTAATTACTATAAGTAATTTTTGAGTTTCACTGGAAATAATAATGGGAAATAAATATAGCAACATATGCAAAGTAATGTAATATGTTTTTGTTTTTCAGGGAAAAAAAGGAGGTTTGTTGTAAGGAAAAACTGTCAGGTTGCTTGAGAATACGAATGACTATGAAAAAAAAACCAGTTCATATACTTGGTCGTAGAATGTTAGAGGAAAGGGAATTTTTATGACTTGGTTTCTAAGTCATTTGGGGCTGCTGTAACAGAATACCATAGGCTAGGGCAGGGGCTTAAGCAACAGACATTTATTTTTATAGTTCTGGAGCCTGGCAAGTCCAAGATCAAGGTGCCTGCAGATTTGATATCGGGTGGGGACATTCTTACTGGTTTTCATAAGGCTGCCTTCTTGCTACATCCTCATATGAAGAAGAAAGAGATCATCTTCCTTTTGTCAATTCTTATAAGCACTCATCCCACCATCTCCTCTGAGGCCGGAAACTGAATTTTCAATAAAGGATATTCTTAGAGCCAGGTAGAAAGGATACCACAAGAGAAGTTTGACATTTTAAGGAATAGACTCATGAGTACAAGTTTCAGAGCTTAAACCTATCATTGCTTAAACAACTATCAGGCAATATCACAGGATTCTTTTTGGTCCAGAAGCAAACAATCTCTTAAACTGCTATCACAAGATCTAGAAGAGTTCTCTCAAGCCCTAGTTAATCATAAAAAATTGACTAGGTGTGCCAGGCTCTGTGGCTCTCGCCTGTAATACCAGCACTTTGGGAGGCCAAGGCAGGCAGATCACTTAACCCAGGAGTTCGAGACCAGCCTGGCCAATATGGCAAAACCCTGTCTTTATTGAAAATACAAAAATTAGCCAGACATGTTGCCACATGCCTATAACCCTAGCTACTTGCGGCGATGGGAGGGCAGTGTGGGCTGAGGTATGAAAATTGCTTGAACTCAGAAGGTGGAGGTTGCAATGAACCAGACTGTGCCATTGCACTCCAGCCTAGGCAGTAGAATGAGACTCTATCTCAAATAAAACAAAATAAAAAATAATTATTAAAAATGGACTATGTGGATAAAGGAAATTACTTGTACTTATTTGTTTGAGATAGTATTGAGGTTGTCCTAATATTCTATTTTTTATTAACATGTGGAATCACTCTTAATCTGACTTTAATATGCACATTGGTAGAATACATTTTTATGAATTAAATGGATCATTTTTATAATTAGTGTAACTTTCACTGACTCCATTAAACTTGGTAACAATTACTCTATTAATTCTCCTTATTTTTCATAATATTTTTATTCGTGTAAGTACAATAAAGTTTAATCCTCCTCTGTAATATGATTTAATTAAACAAAATGATTATGCAATAATCAAGGCCAACCCTGGAGTGTCATATTTGGTAATACATTAATCTAATAATAATAAGCTCATTGTCAGTGAAAAAGGATTGCACTTTATACTTGGAGTCAATGCCCCATAACTATCTTCAAGAAGATGTAAAACACAGTTTACAGGTTTCAGTCTGTCAGGTGGTGAGGAAGGTGACTCCCTGGCAGGCCAGGAACTTCAGAAAATCTAGTGTAACCCGAGGAGAGAGGAAGCAGCTCAAATCTCTAATATGGCTGGAAAGACGTGGCGGAGAGAATTTCTTTCATTTGATTTTCCAGACTTGGGACAGAAAAACATACTGTAGAACTTTTTAAAATTTATTATGTGATTTTTAAAGGAAATGTCTTGAAATAAGTTAATTATTCTAGCCTCAATAGTCGCTTGACACTTTGTGCTGAAGGAAACATGTATAGTCAATTAACACCTCTTGCTATACCTATGTTAATAAACAGATCTACGCACGAAAAGAATGGCCTTTTTGGCATCAAAAATAGTCTTTAGTAATTATATATTATAAAAATGAATGTATTACATAAAAAGTTATTTTATTTTAACATGATTTAATTATCAGGGAGATGCAAACTTTTTTTAAAACAAAAGTAATTAGGCTTTGCAATCCATACATGCTCTCTCACAGCTACTCAATTCTGCTATTGTGACTCCAGATCCACCACTGACATATGGTAGATTAAAAAAAAAAATTTATTTATGAAAGTAGGCAACTGGCAAGCAGGCATAGTTTGTTGGCCTCTGATAGAGGAAAATATGCTTATGTTTATTTCTGTTATTTCCTATAAAGTGAGGACATAAATTCATTTTAACATCTATTTTTGTTCAATATAAAAGTTATAGTTGCCCTGCCTGGTAAGACATTAACCATATGTATATCTGACCTAGCAATCTCATTTTATTAGTTTTTTAATGCATTTTTTGAAAGATAATATAATCTTTGTTCCTATAATTCACATTTAGACTGGATTTGTTGTATTTTGGGTCCTTTCAATAATAAATTGAGAATTTTTGACACAAGTTCATTCTAAATAAGAATCACATTTTTACTTTTGAACATTATATCTGGATAATAAAAATATTATGTGTATATCTTTTGAATCCTAATTCTTTATTTTAGATATTTTAGATTCGAAAATATCAAAATTTCTGTTAGATTTTTGTCACCTTTAATGGCAGGATTTGAGGATTTCTAAAGTAGGACAGCCTCTCACCTCTGAAAAAGACAAAATTTGAATATTTAAATAGACCAAAATTTTCAAGGCATCATCAGAGAGCAATTAAATTATTTGAAAATTCCTTTATCCCTTATAAAACATATTACTAAATATGTATATTTTATCTGCATTTAAGCTTTTGACTTAAGATGTGATTTTTTTTAACTATGAGTACTACCAACTCCTAAATTGCTTTTTTTTTTTTTTTTTTTTTAGCACATAGAGTATAGTAGACAGAGTTTATGCTTAGAGAAGAATCTTTGCAGACAGAGAGGACCACAGTTATAAAGAGAGAGAGATGTTCTAACTTCTTCAATTACTTTTCCTTGTGACAGAGAATTTGAGCCTTTGGCACATTCAATCCAAACTCTTAAGTCATTCAAGACACTGAGAGGCAAAGCTCACTCAGAGGTAAATTTGCATTTAACTCTGCACAGGATTTCTAAGTGACAAACATGTCTGTCTGCCAGATGTTTGTTGGTGCTTTTAATGGTCCAGAAACTTATAGTTGGATGACAAATGTAACCACTCCAACACATGCACTATGTATTAGTGAACTAAAACTTTACAAACTAGTAAGAAAAAAACAGAGATTTAGTGAAGTCAAATCCTGAATCTAATTCATTGACTGGGAATCTACTGCATTGACTGGGAATGTCTTCCTTTTCACAAGAGGCTTTTTGTTCTGCCGTCCTCCCAGCACGAGGTATAACGGCTTCTATCCTGGTAATTGTTCTACAACAACAGGAATTATAGAGACCTTGCTCTACAGTTGTACCTCAGTGGATTGTACTCCACGGGCAAATAATTTTTATGTTTGTTGGTCAGAAATTTTAAAAATTAGGTACATGCTTTGAGAGGCTAAGTCAGGTAGATCACCTGAGAGGTCAAGAGGTCGAGACCAGCCTGGCCAACATGGTGAAACCTTGTCTCTACTAAAAATACAAAAAACATTAGCGGGGCACGCATGCCTGTAGTCCCAGCTACTCAGGGAGGGCGAGGCAGGATAATTGCTTGAATCCAGGAGGTGGAAGTTGCAGTAAGCCGAGATCGTCCCACTGCACTCCGGCCTTGGTGACAGAGGGAGACTCCATCTCAAAATAATTAAATAAAAATAGGTACGTGGGAAAGAATGTTGGTTTTTCTCAGGTTTTACAGTATTATCTCTATTTTCATTCTTATCTACTTCACTTCTTTTTCTACTATAAACTCTACCTAGAGTAACATATTAAGATTAAGTACTGTCAAACTGAGGGTTTTAAGATTCTCAGCCACATTGTGCCACTGGCTGAAGGCCAATGAGTTTATCTTCATCAGGTTGTATTTACTCCTTCTCTGCTTGGAGATAAGCTATTTAGAAGAAGCTGGTCTTGTAGAAGAATGCATTGAAAGCCATAAAAAAATGGTCAACACATTTCAAAATACTGAAATTTCTCTACAGAATTTTCTAAATTCTAGCCACAGAGAAATAAAAGTCTGAATACCAAGTGAATTTCCATGAATATTGCAGTATAAATATTTTTTCTACTGTATAATACCTATCAGTATCTTCTCAACCAAGTTAATGGAGAATCTTCATACTGTATTTTTTGGCAAATCAACTTAATCCACAGTTTAAGTGTTCCAATTATAATACGTCACACTTCCAGAAATTAGTTATACTGTTTTTACTATTCAGTAATTTTACAATACTTCAAACTTCCAGAAACTAGTTTCAGAACAAGAACTCTTTTTGGCTTCCAAGTAACAAAGTCAAATGCTATATGGTAGCTTATTTATCTGAAAATTCCAAATAATCAAATCATTTTGCTATATTTCTCTCTCTTCATCTCTCACCTTAGAAGTTGTTTTGCTGGCTGCAGTCTCAGTTAATTTCTCCCCTCGACAGAAAATGGCCATTGAAAATCGCAAACTCACATCTCTCTAACAGCACCAGAAGACAGAACTTTCTTCTCTTTAAATGGTTCCAGACATTCCTAGATTTCTGTTTATTCTGATCCAATCAGCTGGACTTGGAGATTACATTCTCTGATTGGCAAAGCTTGCACCATGCTCTCTGAAAATAAAAAAAATCAAGAGTAGAGTAGAAATGATTCCAGGAAAGAAAACCACGGTTCTTTTACAAGACACAAAGAAAAAGAGAAAAGGAGAGAGAGAGAAAGAGAGAGAGAAAAAAAAAGAGAGAAAGAGAAAGGAAGAGGAAGAGGAAGAGGAAGGAAGGTAGGAAGGCAGGCAGGCAGGCAGGCAGGCAGGCAAAGATGTCTGTAACTTGTTAAAGCATATTGAAAAATATAATAAATTTGACTTGTAGGGAACTTTTGTTCGTAGCCATGGTGATTTAAGTATGCATAATTTCCTTTTTTTCAATATTTGTAACCCATCTATTTAAGAAACCTGTCAGAGTACTGTTAGGTTGATTATTTATACCTTATAGAATATTATTTTTTTGTTTCTGAAATAAAGTAAAATTATCTTTGTAATTGTCCTCCTTCATAGACTGATACTGAAAGCTGTTGTGCAAATACACCTTAAAGTTATTTTAATAATTGAATAAAAGACTAAACTCAATTCAAATGGCTGTATGATCTCTTCCTATATCCTAGGTGCCATTCCTTTTTAAACGTGTTTTTTTCTAACCACTTTGACATTGGAGATTAAGCTTTTGTTTAATGTTATTTCATTTATTGCCTTGTTAATATTAGATCTTCAAGAGATAACAGTCCCCTACTTTTCTTATTACTTGTATGTTCAAACACATGCATCATTGTTTTAAAAAATCAACTTAAAGAGCTTTTAACATAGTTTGTTATTTAGTATTCCTGACATTATAAATGTAACTTTTCCATCTATATTCTACTTAAGCCATTTGTTCCAGCATTCATGCAGATCTTTTCAAATCTCTGCTCATTTAATAGCCCCACATATTTGATTTCTTGTTGATCTCCTATATTTTCCTTAATTTATCATAAAAATTTTATTTCAATTTTTTCAAATCCTTGTTCTCTAAAAAAAGAAACTTGTTTTCAGGTATCTAAAACCAGGCCATATTAAATATTTTCCCTTTGCACTAAATTGTGGAGTTTATGTCTACCTATGCCTAACAGTTCTTCTCCCAGTTATTGCAGACTTAAGGATTCCACACACATTCGTTCACGGTGTTTGTTGGCTCTTAGCAGTACTCCAGGGAGGTATCATAATGCAATATAAAGTGTACTCTTTTAAGACCTTTCTGTCATTCTTATAGAAATTGTTAATAACTTAAATGTTAACTTATTTGAGCCTTAATGTTTTAATCTAGAAAATGGTTATATTGTATTAAGACTAAATGTAATCACATGCATAGTACTTAGTATAGTCCCTGACATTGGTGGTGCTTAACAGGTGACTGTCTTTTCTTATTGTTGTTATAATTTATTAGATTTTACTCCTTAATGCATCCATCAGGAACGGTTTTGACCATTCAGGACCATTTTTCTGATACTAGGCCATTCCTGAGTTTACAAATCACAGATACCATCTCATGTACAGAGAAATATTAGTTATTATGTCTTCCTTCTAGGTTCCCTGAATCCGTTCATGCCTGTAAGTCTCCTTGTTTTATAGGACAAAATATGCCATTTAAAAAAAATAAATATAATTTTTTTCTCTTTTTTATTTAAAAAATATAGCTGGTATAAAATCTTATCATTATACTTCTATTCTTTTTTCTTATTTTTCTACTCATCAATTTCTCTATTCTAGTTTACTTCCTTCTCTGTTTCCTCATTTTTTTCCTTGTTTTTATTCTTTTTGGATCATTTCTCCCCACATTAAAAAAGCATTCCATTCTTGGTACAATTTTAAAACTGGAAAGATAATCTGTGAACATTTTGAACTCATCATCAATGTCAGGAACTGGCACCTTCCATTTTGAGTTCAGTTACTCCTCATTTCTTGCCTGGATTAGCACAAATGTCCCCTTTTCATCTCCCTGTATCCTGATCTTTTTCCCTTCATATTTATTCATCACATTTGAGTGTTATTTCTGAAGAAATGGTGTGATTATGATACTCTGAAGTTTTAAAATATAAGTCTGCCAATTGCTATAGATCAAAAATCGATGTCAGTTCATTACATGGAAGGGCCTTTATCATCCTGCTTTATCAACTGCCAAGTAGCAAATATATGCCTGCCACACTGAGCCAATCACTATCTCATATTATCCAGTAGACATTGGTTTATGAATATTCATTTATAGATCTCAAGAATAGAATGGCAATGCCTAATTCTCCTAATTGTAGCTGAATGGATCAGTGATAACTTGCAATCTCTGGCATAAAAAAAGATGAATAAGGCCAATGAGATTTCTCTACTGAGAACTTAAAATTTGTACATTGAGGAATACATATAGTATATACAGATTATAGTAATCCATGGAGAATTCAGCCAGGAAGTCATGTAGGTTCTGGAGCTAGAAAGCCATCAGCTGTTTGTCTGCAGATAAATTAAGATAGGAGAAAGTTAGACAAAAGAGAGAAACAGAAAGATACACAGACTTGGAAGAAGAAATTTAGTCATCATCGGGGACACTGAGAAAGGAAGAGACAGAGACAGACAGACAGAGACAAACTGCCTTGATTCCTGACATCGTCTGGATTCCATCTTCATTGAGATTTTTTCTGCCTTTTAAAAATAAGACTGTCCTTTTTATTAAAATTAGCTTTAGTAGGTTTCTGCTCTTTTCCATGGTAAAAGCCTTGACATAAATGGATGAGTTATTTTTTGTCATCTTGTATTTTTTCCTCTGGCAAGTTTTTTCCCCTTATAAAATTCCTACTTTATGTCAAAGCCTAATTCAACATTGCCAACTCTTATGAATTCATTTTCTGTCTTCTTAAGCCAAATTGATTTCTATGACCAGTATTATCAAAGAATTGTATTTATTTACCTATCCTATAGGTAATATACACTATTATATTTTAATTATTTATCTTTCAACTCTCCTGGCTGTGGCTTCAGCATCTGCATTTGTAAAAAGTGAATATTACCAGTATTTCCTCATAGAAGTGTGGCCAGGATCAAACAATTTGACATGTCAACCACGATTTAAATAACAAGCACTATAAATTTAAAGAAATTTAAAGTTGATTTTCCTCTGAGCCATGTTTGTAGCCAATAACCCAGGCACACAACTCAAAGCAAACCAAGAATGTGCCCCAGAGTGGGCTACATGAGGCATAGTACTTATAGATTTTCACAAAGAAAATGGGGAAGGGACAGTGAAGCAAAGGTAACATTCTCACAATTCTGACTGGTGCTTAGTGACATCATATATAAAGCAGCTGTGATAAAGCAAATGGAGTAAAATCTCAGCAAGTATATAGACATCTTAGTGCATGGAGAGGGATGATTGACTTTATCCTGCTTTTCATCTGATATGCAAATGTGTTTCATCTGATATGCAAAGTCACAATTGCTATGTGTCAGTAAAATATTTAACAGACCATAGCCCTGCACACAAGACTTCAGATTCGCTCATAGGCCTAGTTTCTATTACCTTTATGTCCAACCTACAGTCATCTTGGGTCACTTTTAGAATATTTCTTTCAGATTTTTCTTTTCTGATAGACATATGTAAAACAGAGAGTAGCTTTTATAATGACAGTGACTTTCCCATCTAGACAATATTAATTCTGGTAGAATCCAGTCACCAGTATATGTTTTCATAATAATTAAATGATAATAAATAATAAATTAACTTTTTGAAACAAGAGTAATTTAAATAGTTTATAATTAAGAAATCCATTTCTATACTAATGTGCTGATAAACATATACAGAAAATAAGCAATATGCATGGTAAAATAAAAAGTTGTAACTAAAATTGATTTGATTGGAAAAGAATGGCTTCCATAAGTTTTGTTATCAGTGAAGTTTTATCCTAAAATGGCTAGAAAGAATTCCTTGGTTAAAGCCTGGTTTTACAAATCACATAGCTTATGTTTTGTATGGCAAACCTGAGGACAAAATGGGATGGGGCATCTATTCTGAGATATGAATGTAGAAGCACTTTGAGATGTTTAACACGGAATAGTGCTTAAAAAAATTCAACTGTTACAAAATGCCAAGCCAGTCTGTCATAAACCCAAGTGTGACAACCCAAGTGTATGATGAATAGGAAAAAAAGAATGCTGTTAGTTGACAAGTGAGTGTATTCTGACTGTGCCTTAAACTTTTGTTTGTACTATTAGTGAACTCGGCTATTTCTTTTGTTGCAATTTTAAATATAAATATGTGGTATTTCAATAGAAAGGAAGTTTAAAGGAAATAAAGTAAACATTAATCTGCTCTTTTGATTTTAATCAGTTGGATTAATCACATTCAAATCAGAAATTTCCTGGAATAGCAAAATAAACTGAGCTCCCCAAATGTTCTGCATCTTGCAGAAACTGGATAGAAACTATTGTATTTAAAGTTTAATGTCAAAGAATTATAGATATCAAAGCCAGAGAAGTTCTTTTTCATATCTTCTATGCCACAAGCCTGTAGCTATGCTGTGTTAATGGCCATGTTCATTAGGCATAGTTTGACTCTTGAATTAGATAGGTTACAATCTGATTAAAAGGATATGCAGCCATAAAAAATGATGAGTTTGTGTTCTTCATAGGGACATGGATGAATCTGGAAACGATCATTCTGAGCAAACTGACACAAGAACAGAAAACCAAACACCGTATATTATCACTCATAGGCGGGTGTTAAACAATTAGAACACGTGGACACAGCGAGGGGAGCACTACACGTGGACACAGGAAGGGGCCTAGGGGAGGGACAGTGGGGGTGGGGAGGGTGCAGAGGGATAATGAGGGGAGAAATACCAGATATAGGTGATGGGGGTATGAAGGCAGCAAACCACGTTGCCACGTATGTACCTATGCAACAATCCTGCATGATCTGCACATATACCTCAGAGCCTGAAGTACAACTTAAAAAAAAAAAGAAATACATCTCATTGCAAGTGGCTTTCTAAAGAACTTTTACATAAACATACCTCAGAAAATAAACAGAAATCAGCCAAGATGCATCACAAGATTAAGAAAATGGCCCAGAAAAAAAGTAGTGCTATGTTAAGAATGAGAATAAGAGAATGTAGATAAAATGTTTATCCTTCAGTGACATATTTATTTACAACCAAATATACCAATTGTATTATGTAAATTAAAAGGTTGGGTAACAAAATACTACAGAATGGCTTAAACACCAAAAATGTGTTTAATGTCTTACGGTTTTGGAGGTTGGAGATCCAAAATCAAATATCAGCCAGGTTTGCGGCTTCTGAAGATTGTGAGAGAAAAACAGGCCTCTCTCGTTGGTTTGTAGTTGTTTGATCATCTTTTCTCTGTGTGTCTATATCATCTTTATTCCTTGCATATCTATCTCTGGCTCCAAATTTCACCCTTTTATAGAGACAACAGTCATATTAGGTGAAGGGCTGAATTTACTTTATTATGTTCTTATCTTAATAATTACATATGCTAATGACCCCAATTTCCAAATAAGGTTATGTTCTCCGGTGTTGAGGGTTAAGACTTCTAACACATGAATTTTGAGAGACACGTTTTTAAAAATGGAAACCTAAAAAATATATTTGAATCTCTTATATGTGAAGACAACAAATAACTAAATAAAGAAAAGCAGTTGCCAAAGATATGACAGTTAAAGGCAAAATTAAGAATTTGATTTTGGAATTGCTTAAAGTAAAGGTGAAGAAGCCAACAGAGTTGGGTACCCCTTGATGACATTTCTAAAATGGAAAAAATTGTGCTTTTACTTTTTTGACACCATCTTTCTTCAGTGTTTTTCTATTGTGGATTGCAAAAAGAAACCTCATTAACTGGCATTAACCCCATACCATTAACTGGCCCTCTAACAGATACTTTCTTTGGTCCTAACCTTACCAATAAAGATCATGCAAATCCTGATTTTACTTCCCATCCATACCAAACTGAACCTTTAAATCTTTTTAGCTTTATTTTCAATCTCTTTTCTAGTTTGCCTTTTTTCCAAATTCTTTAAAATAATGTTTTTTGGTATTTTTTTAAGGAACACAAATTACTAACATCTAACTTATACTTTTAAGGGTTTATGATTATCATTATACCTCTATTCTCTTTTAAAGCTTTTCATGACATCAGATTTTTTTTTCTAATTTATTAGTCCCTAAAGTGCCCTTAAAATGTCATAGGTTTTACAACCAAAATAAGGTTATATTGCAAAGGCAGAGCCACTGAAGAGAAATGAGTGCCTTTGTATGGCTGCCATCAGTAATTCAAGTAGTTACTCTCTAGACAGCACAGAAAAACATGTTGCAAATAAAAGTTTCAGAAATCAGCCCTTGATTATCTTTCAAAGAAAGAAAAATAAATCTTTTTTCCTTTCTGTGACACATATGGTTCATGGTATGACACACTCTCATGGGTATATATAGAATATACATGTACACATACACATACACATTTTCATTCTAACTACTTAGCTATTAATCACTGCTCTTTAATAATAAATCTTTCCTAGTTATTTTTCATCTGGAAGACCCAAAAATAAAAGGCTATTGCAATAGAACTTCACTGGCTTTCCAACTTTAATCCAATCTCTATGCCATTAATTGAGTTACTCTTTTAAATTTCTAATCTAGAAAACACATATTCATTCATTCATGTATTCATTCAATGAATATTCATAGAAATTTATGCCAGGTACTATTCTAGATACAGAAGACATAACAGTGAGGGGGCAAAAAGATTATCTGCTCATGACACTTAGATCTAATGAGGGAAAATGAAATAAATGTAATAATAAATTAACTGTATATTAGAACATAATAACCTCTCAGAAGATAAATCAGAAATGAATCTTTTATAACTCCCAAGTAGTGGGAGATATTTTAAATGATGACTCAATTATCAAAAGACATTAAAAATTGAGAAATTCAATTAAAAAAATGAAAACTTCCAAATAAGGAAAAACGTTATAAACAAGACAAAAATACAAATAACTGTGTTTAAAATGTTTACAGCATGTATGAATATATGACCTCCCTATACAAAATGAAATTTGAATGAAGGCTACAAAACAGTGTATTAGTCTGTTTTCACGATGCTATTAAAGACATACCTGAGACTGGGCAATGTACAAAAGAAAGAAGTTTATTAGATTTACAGTTCCACATGGCTGGGGAGACCTCACAGTCAAGGCAGAAGGCAAGGAGGAGCAATTCACATCTTACTACACCGATAGCAGCAGGCAAAAGCAGGGCTTGTGTAGGGAAATTCCCATTTTTAAGACCATCAGATCTTGTGAGACAGTCTCATGATTCAATTATCTTTCACCAGCTCCCTCCCACAACACATGGGAATTATGGGAGCTACAAGATGAGATTTGGGTGGGGACAGAGGGCTAAACCATACCATTCTGCCCTTGTCTACTCCCAAATCTCATATCTTCACATTTCAAAACTAATCATGCCTTCTCAACAGTCCCCCAAAGTCTCAACTCATTTCAGCATCAACTTAAAAGTACACAGTCCAAGATCTCATCTAAGATAAGTGCCTTGCGCATATGACCCTGTAAAAGCAAAAGTAATTTAGTTACTTCTTAGATACAATGCGGGTACAGACATTAGTAAATATAACCATTCCAAATGGGAGAAATTGGCCAAAACAAAGGAGCTGCAGACTCCATGGAAGTGTGAAACCCAGCAGGGCGGTCAAATCTTAAAGCTCCAAAATGATCTCCTTTGACTCCATGTTTCGCATCCAGGTCATGCTGATACAAGAGGTGGGTTCCCACGGCCTTAGGCAGCTCTGCCCCTGTGGCTTTGCAGGGTACAGCTTTCCTCCTGGCTGCTTTCACATGCTGGCAATGAGTGCCTGCAGCACAGGGTGCAAGCTGTCGGTGGATCTGCCATTCTGGGGTCTAGAGTATGGTGACTCTCTTCTCATAGCTTCACTAGGCAGTGCCCTAGTAGGGACTTTGTGTGGGGGCTCCAACCCCACATTTCCCTTCTTTGTTGCCCTAGCAGAAAAGTTCTCCATGAGCGCTCCACCACTGGAGCAAACTTCTGCCTGAACATCCAGGTGTTTCCATACAGCCTCTTTTTCTAAAAGTGTTAGGCAATTCCATAGAATTCCAAGATGTTCCAAAGATGAAAATTTGAAAAAAATAAAAGCAAATATAAGGGTAATACAATAAAGTTTTCTTATCCTTCTAAGTTTTTAATACTTAGAGCAGAGAGTATAAGATTGATGTGGAGTTCAATATAAATATCTACATAAAGGAAACGCATGCATGTGTGTAGTGAAAACGTTTAAGACAACTATATTACCAACAAGAGAGGATAAGGAAACAAAGGATGTGAGGTTTCTTGGATTATAAAAGTTGAGAACAGTCGACTTTTGTATTGATCGAAGAGCTTTTTTATCTTGATGTTGGTGATGGTTATAGGAATTAATATATGTGATTAAATGACATAGAACTATACACACACAGTACCAATGCCCATTTCCTGCTTTTAACATTGTACGTTTTCTACAAGACATAACCATTGGGGGAAACTAGATGAAGAATACCTGACACATCTCAACAGGGCAATTTCCTGTAAATCAATAATAATTGAAAATTATTTTGTAAATTAATTAAAACACAAATGTAAAAATTTGCTTAAGAAGATGACTGTGTTCCCACTATACTTACACACATAAAACTTGGCTGTATTTGAGATAATAGTCCCACTTAGATTTTATATTTTGACATATTATGCACAAATGGACATCTGCCTCCTATAAATCATATTAAGCAGTATTGAAGTATGCACATAAGTAATCAATGGGGAAAACTGAGCAAAAGGTAGATGAAGCTTCTCTGTACTATCTTTACAATTTTCTGTAAGTCAAAATCATATCCAAATAAATTTTATAAATTATGATACAAGTGTAAAAATTTGCTTTAAAAGGTGACAGGGTTTTCATTCCCTAAGGCACATATGATCTGTTCCATACTGAAGATAATATTCATCTGGTTGTGTTGTATTTTTTATACTGTGAACAAATAAAAAACTGCTTCCTGATTTTTACATTATGCAGAACTGAAGTAGGTGTTTTTAGGTTGCAATGTGAAAGTCAATACGTGATTAGTGTTAAAAATTCTGCTTTTAATCCTTATCAATATTGAATCATTTTCCAATTTAAAATATTAATAAAATATATTATTCTTATTAACATTATTCAAAAGAATATTATACCTGATTTACTCTTAAGTATTTTCCAAGAAACTCTGGAATAGTGACATCAACAAGATAGCCAACCTAGAGTCCCCAGTACTTGTCCCCTTGATAAAGACAAAGCAGCAGATACACAGCTACATTTTGATGAAAATAACTAAAAGAAAGTGCTGGAATACATCAAGAGAGTGCAGAAACCCCAAAGAACACAGAAACTTGGAATGACCACATAGAGAATAAAAGGAAACACCCTGTCTTTGCCACCTCAACTCCCAGCTGGGATCAGCTTGGAAGCAGGAGGAACTTCTCCCTGCGGGAGTAAAGTAACAAGAGGACTGCATCAGCCCCCATCTCCACCTTGGACACCTATAGTCCTCCTCACCAGTGGAAACAACTCCTGTAGTACTCAGTTACTAAACCCAGTTGAGGAGCTATTTGGAGTCCACACATCTGTGATCCCCACAAAGAAGGAACCAATGCTGCTCAGCCTCCTATGGCCCACACTGCACAATGTCTTCTTGGAATTATGAAGACTGCTGT
The DNA here is from genome assembly GCA_004027715.1 of Plecturocebus donacophilus. Taxonomy (NCBI): domain Eukaryota; kingdom Metazoa; phylum Chordata; class Mammalia; order Primates; family Pitheciidae; genus Plecturocebus; species Plecturocebus donacophilus. Next base: position 37,321 of record PVKP010009927.1, on the reverse strand, counting down.
ACTGTGCTCTGCTCTGGAGACATGTAGCCAGAATATCCTTCCGTTGATGAGGCTTTGTCACTGTGGCTCTACTCACTTGCGGTGGGCTGTCCTTCTCTACCCAAGCTACTGCTACATTTTATCCAGTGGGACCCAGTTGCTGGGGAGATGCTTCATTTGCCCCTTCCAATTGCTGCTGCACCCAACATTTTGGGGTCTGAGCTGACTCAGCACCCTGCCACCCAAATAAATATTTTCTTGGCCACCCAAAACAATCATACACACACCCACAGTGCTTAAGTCAAAATGGTGTTCTATCTCCCAGGGAATCAATGTTTTGGCCTAGCCTCGTAGGAGCACCTCCTAAAGCTAAGCTAATGGGGCATTCCACATCACAAGGAAACAGAGAATTAGCTAAGCTTGAATACCTGACCCTTCAGATCAAACAACTGTAGAAGCCTACTTCCCTATAACTGAACTAGTTTTCCAGAGTCCGGACTGCTGAAGTGTACTGTTTCCCCAGGTAGTGAAATCATTCATTCCCTGCCCCTGCCCCACAGGTACATTCTGTGACTTCCAGATCGTCCATGAATGCTTTCTGCTATTCCTGGGTCCATGCCACCATGGTACCTATCTCAGAGAGCTTGGGATACTGCCATGTCATACCATCCTAAGGTCCAGAATAACCTCTATGCAGTGTCTTATCCTTTGAGGCATAAGGTGATACTGTGCCCTATTGGGTGTAGTACAAGGCAAGGATGCTCACTAATACCACTTCTATGCAAGGTAGTACTAGAAGTACTAGCAAAGTAATTAGACAAGAAAAAGAAAGAAAAGATATCCAAACTGTAAAGAAAGGAGCAAAATTATGTTTATTTGCAAATGGCATGATATCATATGTAGAAAACCCCAAACACTTCACCAAAAACTGTTAGAATAAAGAAATTCAGTAACATTTCAAAATACAAAATTAACACACCGTAATATGTGCATTTCTGTACACACATAATGACTTAGAAAAAAATCAATAAAACAATCCCATTTATGATAGAATCACAAAATAAAATATTTGGAAATAAATGTAACCAAGGACTTGAAAACCCTGTATACTGAAAACTGTAAATTATTGATATAAGAAATTGAAGAAGACAGAAATAAATTAAAAAATAGTCCATGCTCATAGGTTTGAATAATTAATATTGTTTAAATGTCTATGCTACTCTAAGCAATATTCAGATTCAATGCAATCCCTATAAAATCCCAATGATATAATTCACAGAAATGTAAAAGATTTTGTGTATAAAATCATCCAAGAGGATAGACACAGTGACTCATGCCTGTAATTCCAGCACTTTAGGAGGCCAAAGCAGGTGGATCTTGAGGTTGGGAGTTCAAGACCAGCCTGACCAACATGGTGAAACCCCATCTGCACTAAAAACACAAAAATTAGTCATGCGTGGTGGCACATGCCTTGTAATCCCAGCTAGTCAGGAGGCTGAGGCAAGAGAATCACTTGAATCCAGGAGGCAGAGATTGCAGTAAGCTGAGATCACGCCACTGCACTCCAGCCTGGATGACAGAGCAAGACTCCATCTTGGGAAAAATAATAATAATAATTAAACACAAAGAATTTCAAATAGTCAAAGAAATTCTGAGAATTAAAAAAAAATTGTTGGAGGGATCATACTTCCTGATTTAAACTTTAATGTTACAAAACTATGGTATCAAAACAGTATAGTATTGGCATAAAAACAAACACACAGACTAATGTAATACAATAGAGATCCCAGAAATAAATCTAAACATACATGGTCAACTAATTTTCAACAAGGACTCAGAGGGCTTTCAACCAATAAGACACAATGGACATAGTCTCTTCAACAGATGGTACTGGAGAAATGATTTCCACATGTGAAAGAATGAAAGTAGACCCTTATCGCACACCATTTTGCTTTTATGGATTCAGCTATTATGTTTAGAATTAAATGTAATAATTTGGGTCTAAAAGACCTAAATGTGATACCTAAATCCATAAAACTCCTAGGAGAAAACACAGGAAAAACCTCACTGAAATTGGTCTTGGTGATGATTTCTTACATAACATACCAAAAACTGAGGCTACAAAAGCAAAAATAAATAAATGGACTCCATCAAACTAAAAAGCTTTAGCATAGCAAAAAAATAAAAAAAAAAAAAATCAACAAATACAAAGGCAACCTATGATTTAGAAAAAAATATTTACAAATCACAAATTTGATAAAGGATTAATCCTCAAAATGTATAAAGAATTCATACAATGCAACAGCAAGAAAACATATATCCTAATTTGAAAATGAGCAAATAACTTCAATAGATAAATATATTTATCCAAAGGAATAAAAATAGTGAAAAGGTGTATCAGAAGGTTCTCAGTATCATCAATCATCAAGGAAATACAAATAAAAGCTATTATGAAATATTACTTTATACCTATTATGTTAGCTACTATGAAAAAGTAACAAGTGTTGATGTGGACAAAAGGAAACCCTTGTACACACATTGTTGGCAGGAGCATGGATTGGTGCAGCCATTATGGAAAACAGTATGGAGGTGCCCAGATAAATTAAAAAGAATTACCATAAAACTCAGTAATCCCTCTTCTTGGTATATATCCAAAGGAAATAAAATTACCACCTAGTAAAAATATCTGTACTCTTATGTTTATTGCAGCATTATTCACAGCATCCAAGATATGGAAACAACCTATGTATCTGTCAACAGATGACTGGATTTAAAAAAAAAAACAAAACTGTGGTACAGTATGCCCCCTTAGTGATGGGGGATACATTCCAAGACCGTCAATAGATGCCAGATCAGAACCAGCTTGTTTTTAATCAGGAAATGTTTCTTTTCATGTCTTTCATGCACAAATTTAATGCCTTTCCCATTTCAACAAAGCCCTGAGGCTGTAACTATTTTGATTTAAGGTGTGACAACAAAACTAGCACACTTTTTTCCTTCTTCTCAATTATATGCATAGACATTTTGTTCTTAAAATACATCTTAGTAATCTCAGCATGTAATTATTTTTCTTATTGATAACTTTTCCCTTTTCCCTTAAAGAAAGGACTTTATGGCTTCTCTTTGACACATTCAAAATGCCATCATTAGTACTCTTGCATCTTGGGGCCATTATTAAGTAAAATAAAGGTTATTTGAACACAAGCACTGTGATATAGCAACATCTATCTGATAACAGAAGCGGTTACTAAGTGACTAATGAGTGGTAGTGAATACAGCATGGATACACTGGACAAAAGACTGATTCATGTCCCAGGTGGGAAGCAGGCGGGCAGTATGAAATTTCAACATGCTACCAAGAAAAGCATGCAATTTAAACCATGAGTTTTTTATTTGGAGAATTTTCTTTTTAACATTTTCAGACCATGGTTGACCACAGGTAACTGAAACTGTGGAAAGCAAAGCCATTAATAAGTAAAGACTCCTGCAATGGAATGTTATTGAACACAAATAGAGTATTATTCAGCCTTAAGAAAGGAGGAGATCCTGCCATTTGACACATGTATGCAAGTGAAAGACATTATGCTAAGTAAAGTATGCCAGACACAAAAAGTATCACACAACTTCACTCATATGTTGAATTTAAAAATGCGGGGAAGGGCATACAGAGAAAATAACACAATAGTTACCAGGAGCAGTCATCAGGGAGAAAATGGGAGAAGTAAAAGGATGCAACGTAGCAGATACACAGTATCAACATGTCTAAAAATCTAATATACAACATGAGGATTATCGTTAATAATAGTGTATTATATCCAGAATTTTCACAAAATGAGTAGATTATATCTGCTTTTGTCATAGGGGTAGAAAAAGAGTAACTATATGAGATGAATGATGTAGTAATTTATTTCACTGTAATAACTATTTATATATAATGTGATATAGTTTGGATATTTGTCCCCATCAAAATCTCATGTAGAATTAATTGTAAGTCTTAATGCTGGAGATGGAGCCTGGTAGGAGATGTTTGAGTGTCATGGGACAGATCTCTCATGGCTTGTTCCTGACTTCATGATAGTGAGTTCTTGAGAGATCTGGTAACTTAAAAGTGTGTGGCACTTCCCCTCACCATTTGTCTCTCTCTTACTCCTGTTTTTGCCATGTGAAGTACCTGCTCCCCTCTAACCTTCTGTCATGATTTTAAGCTTCCTGAGGCCTCCCTAGAAGCTGAGCAGATGCCAGCACCATGTTTCCTGCGAAGACTGCAGAACCATGAGTCAATTAAACCTTTTTTCTTTATAAATTACCTAGTCTCAGAAATTTCTTTATAGCAATGCAGGAATGGCTTACTACAGAAAATTAGTACTGAGGAGTGGGGCATTGCTATAAGGATACCTGAAAATATGGAAGCAACTTTGGAACTGTGTAATGGGGAGAGTTTGGAAGGGTGTAGAGGGCTCAAAAGAAGACAGAAAGATGTGGCAAAGTTTGGAACTGATAGAGTCAGAACACAACCAAACGTCTAAGCAGACAGGGAAGAATCTCCAGAGAAACTCCAATCTGCCCAGGTCATTGTACACAGGGGGCTTGCCTAAACATGCCCATGATAAAAAAATCTTATCTCTTAACACATGCACAGAAAGGGACATACATCAATGTGGAGTGGCTCCATCTAAGGAACCCCCTGTGCACTGGGAGAAATGGGTGGAGCCACCAGGAATTTGAGCCTTCTACTGGGGAGGAGCCTAGCCTCTTCAGCTCGTGTGTGAGAACCCTAGTATTCAATTGTGAGGTGGGATCCCATTTTCAGGACCCCTCTCTTTTCTGAGAGCTTTACTTTAACTTAATAAATCCTACCTTCCTGACCCTTCAATGTGTCCACATGCCTAATTTTTTCCTGGTCATGAGACAAGAATCCAGATTTAGCTGAATTCAGAAGCAAAGAATCTGCATCAGAGCTTCTTAGAGACTGCTTAAATGGTTGTACCAAAATGCTGATAGTGTTGCAGACAGACCAAGCTTATGAGGTATCAGATGGAATGAGGAACTCATTAGGTACTGGAACAAAGGTTATGCATGTTATGCCCCAACAGAGCTTAGCTGCATTCTGTTCAGGCCCTAGGGATCTGTGCAAGTTTGAAGCACAGAGTAATAATTTACGGTATCTGGCAGAAGAAATTTCTAAGTGGCAAAACATTCAAGATGTGACCTGGCTGCTTCTAAAAGCCTACACTGAGATCAAAGAAGGATCAAATAAATGACTTAATGTTGGAAATTATACTCAAAGAGGAAGCAGAGCATAAAAGTTTGGGAAATTTGCAGCCTGGCCATGTGGCAGAGAAAGAAAAAGCTTTTCTGAGAGAGGAATTTAAGCAGACTGTGGAGCAACAACTTACTAGAGATATATGGATAAGTATAAAAGGAGTCAAGTACTAATATCCAAGACAACTGAAGGCATTTCAGAGATCTTTGAAGAAGCCACTCCCATCACAGGCCCTGAGGCCTAGGAGGACTGAACAGATTTATTACCCAGGTCAAAGGTCTTGCTAACCTGTACAGCCTTGGGACACTGCTCCTCACATCCAGGCCACTCCAGCCCCAGCGAGGGCTCAAACAGGCCCAGGTACAGTTTGGGCAGTCACTTTGGAGAATGCAAGCCATAAACCTTGGTGGCTTCCATGTGGCTTTAAGCCTGTAGGTGTGAAGAATGCTAGAGTTGAAGAGCATTTAACAGCCTCCACCTAGATTTAGAGGATATTTGAGAAAGCCTGGGTGTCCAGTCAGAAGTCTGCTTCAGAGGCAGAGCCCTCTAGAAAACCTCTATTTGGGCAGTTCCAAGTGGAAATGTGGGAGCCCCACATAGTGTCCCCAGTGGGGCACTGCCTAGTAGAGCTGTGAGAAATGGACCACCATCTTCCAGATCCCAGAATCGTAGAACCACCAGCAGCTTGCATCCTGTGCATGGAAAAGCCTCAGGCACTTGACAGCCTTTGACAGCTGCTGTGGGGAATGAACCCATAAAGCCACAGGGGCAGAACTGCCCAAGGTTTTGGGAGCCCACCCTTGCACCAGTGTGCCCTATATGTGGTATATGGCATCAATGGAGCTTTAAGATTTAATGACTGTCCTGCTCTGTTACAAACTTGCATGAGACCTGTAGCTCCTTTCTTTTGACCACTTTCTCTCTTTCGGAATAGAAATGTTTACCCAAGACCTATACACCTATACCCCTCTTGTATTTTAGGAGTAGTTTGTTTTTAATTTTACAGGCTCATAAGTGTAAAGACCTTGTCCTAGATGAGACTTTGGAGGTTGGAATTTTGTGTTAATAGGAGAATGAGTTAAGACTTTGGGGGATTCTTGGGAGGGCATGATTGTATTTTGGAATATGAGAAGGACATGAGATTTGGGAGAGGCCAGGGGCAGAATGATATAGTTTTGAATTGTAATCCCCAAGGCTGAAGTGAGGCCTTGTTGGAGATGTTTGGGTCACGTAGGCACATCCCGTATGGCTTGGTGCTGACCTCACCATAGCTGATGAGCTTCTACAAGATCTGGTTGTTTAAAAGTATGTAGCACCTCTCACCCAACTCTCTCTCTTTTTTTAAAATATCTCACTTGCTCCTTCTTTTACCAATTCAAGTGCCTGCTGCCCCTTTGCCTTCTGCCATGACTGGGACTTTGTAAACTTCTTGAGGCCTCTCTAGAAGCTAAGCAGATGCCAGCACCATGCTTCCTGCAAAGCCTGCAAAACCTTGAGCAAATGAAACATGTTTTCTTTATAAATTACCCAGTCTCAGGTATTTCTTTAGTAATGCGAAAATGGCCCTTACGTTATATTGTATACCTTTAATACACACAATTAAAAACCATTTCTTAAAAAAGAAAATGTTCATTTGTGTTAGAATTTTAACAGCTTTTTATTGTTTCATGTCTTTTTAATGTGTCATTTTCCTTTTTCTTTTTCTTTTTTTTGTTTTTCAGACAAGGTCTTGCTCTGTCACCCAGGCTACAGTGCAGTGGGACAATCATGGCTTACTGCTGCGTCTGCATCCCAGACTCAAGTGATCCTCCCACTTCATCCTCTTGAGAAGCTGGAACTACAGGCATACACCACCATGCCTAGTTAGATTTTGCACTTTTTGTAGAGATGGGTTTTTGCCATATTGCCCATGTTGGTTTCAAACACTTGAGCTAACATGACATGCTGCCTACCCCTCCCAAGGTGCTGAGATTACAGGTGTGAGCCACCATGCCCAGCCATCATTTTCTTTATGTGGAAAATTAAGCAGCAAAGAGCACCACAGTTAAAGTATCCTATGAAATGGTTGTCTTAATATCTATCTCATAATTAATTACACTTTGTTTTCTTCCACGTAGTCAAGGATAAGGCCTTTAATCTAATTATCACACTTGTTTTAAGAATAGATATAATGCTGCTCTTAATTTACATTGTTTCTATACCTAATATAGAAAACAGATTATTTTGAATTTTCTATACCTGAAACACACACAAACAGAATAGTGAAAAAATTAGAAGCAGTTTGTGAAATCCACCTCTCAGAGTATTTAGCTATTAATAGCAATTTCTAATCATGTAGCTACAATCTTGTTTCATCTTTTTGCAAACATTCAACAAATAAGTGAATTAACATAAGAATTCCAATAATACTTAATATACATACGTTACGAAAATAAGTTTACAATTCCTTCATGATAAAAACTAATGGGTTGTTTGTTTAGTTTCAGATCTTAATGCCAGGCATAGTTTAAAGAAAGCTATTTCAATCTTTCTGAGATATATCCATATGTAGAAGGGGGAAAGCCTCTATCTGAAGGAAATTGCCTATAAAGTTAAAGAATTCCTCATTCAAGCTTGCTCTTGTATGTATCTTGGCCTGCTTATGAATATTTCAGCCAAACTGAGAATCAAGGACAGAAAAGAAATAAAATCTGTTGATTAGATATTAGATATCTATTTAAAGGCGTTGCTAAAGATTATTTTATCAACTGTCATTTAACTATCTTTGGTTCATCTTATAAAATAATTTAGTCAGAGTAATCCCTCACAAAGTAAGTTTACATTCAAGATTGTATATTTACTGAGAGAAGGATTTTATATGGTGCTAGAATTCAGATTTCCTGAGATAATGTAAGTTAACATATTATAGATACTACAAAAATGAGAGAGACTGTTGCCTAGACATCTGACAAATGTGCATGTGTCTTAACAAAAGGAATATAAGTGCTAAAATAGAATTTTGCTATTATTGTGGACCTAAAATGAGGTGATTTCTAATTTGCCAGGCAAGCCATAATATAACTGCTCACATAGTAATAATTAGTAAGTTTAGTAAATCCCTATTTCTAACAGAAAGCTGTATGTCTCAACAACAAGGATATTACACATTTTTTTAAGGTTACTTTCAGGAAAAATAAGATTTAGGAGAACCAGAAGGTCAGGATCTTTGCATTTAGATCCACTTCGCAACATGCTTCATCAGGAGAGGATCATTTGTCTTGAAAGACACATCCCATAAAGGCCATGGTGTGAGGGAAAATGAAGCTATTAGATTTTTGGAATTTAAGTTTTATAGCTGAAGTTTCAATAACACTACCAGAGCTGAATAGGACCCAAGTGTAATATTGAAGAGTCAGCATAAATGACTAATTCCATGTGGTGAGAAAGCTGATGGGTTTCTTATACTGAGCTATCTGAGCCGAGAGAAACCAGTCAACTATAGAGGATTGCTTCATTGTACAACTGGGGAAGTTGAGCATCTAAAGGACTGAACACACAGCAACATTTTAGAAGAAATAATATTGTGTGAGAAATTCAGCAGTATTAACGGTTGATATTAGTGTCAACTGTGAATGATTCTATAAATGATAAAAGATTTGCAATTAGAAAGGTTCTAAGGATTCAATGGGTAATGCAAATAGTATCAGATTGGGTGAGTTAAACTTGAAATCATTGCCTCGTCCCTCTTAGTCTCTGCAGTGACTCTGTTTATCACAGTCTCCAACCATCTCCTCAGATGTCTGCAACACTCATAAGGAAATCTGGTGATAGGCTAAGCAAGAGAAATACAAATTTTACTTTTTATCACTGTAGGGTACTAAATAATTTCTGATGACTCATGCTATTTCTATTTTTCTAGATAATCATGGTCAAACAGAAACATAACAACCTCTGTATTTAGAAATGAAAAACTACCACCACCACCACAATGAACAAAATCTCCTTTGAGGGAAATCCCTTTTTCTATAGCTTTCATTATGGGAAAGATACTGAGAAGACCTAGTACACTTAAGAGAAGAAATCTCAAGTTGTAGCTTGACAAAGACAAATGTTGACTACTTGTTTTGGAACAGGTAGATGAAATTTCAATGTTATGTTTACTGATTCTTCACTTTGCTTCCTTTAGGAAAAAAAAAGAAAAAACCTTAGTAGGAAGCTAAGAGCTGTTTGATTAACTGCTGAGCTAAACTGGAGGGAGCATACTCAGGAGTCTCTCTCTGGGAGGCTGCTCTAACTTGCTGTTCTCCTACTATGCTTGCACATATTGGCTAATGTCAATTAATCACATAAAGCAGAGACCATGGATTTTGGATAATTTCCCCCCTTTCTCATAAAGAGAATGAATTGTTCCAGACAGAAGGAGACAACATTGCACAGGCAATTCAGCTGAATCGTAACCTGGGGTGGACTTAGTGCTGTCAAGGGGGAAGTTTGGGTTGATGGTTCTTCCGAGTTGCACAGCTCAGTGGTTTTTCTGTTCATAATGTCAGCTTTTTCTTACACACTGCTTTGTATTAGGGATTTCAACTACAGAAGGAATATGGGGATCTATTTAATAGAAACTCTGCTGGGAAATAGAAAAATGTTCAACCTCCCTAACTTTCTGCATTAACTTTTTGCATAATTCTCCTCCTCTAGTTTGCCATATAAGACTGAAATTAAAAGAGGAAGTATATGGCAAAACAGTTAAAACGTACAAAGACAATTCTACTAACCTGGTTTTAAAAACCCACTAGCTACTTTTAAAAGCATAAATTCTAATGATCAACTATCACACAGTAGCATTCAGGGTTTCAAAGTTCAGCAGTTGCAAATGACCATGAGACAATATTTGTAGTCAAATAAACATAGACATAAAGCCAAGGACAGACAATGGTAGGCCTTCAGAAAAGACAATTCTCAAGTAACTTAATAGCAATATAAGAATATATTTTAATCAGAGCTCTCTGTAACAGTGCCAAGCATACAGACTGAAAGAGCCTTAATATGATACTCTATCTCACTAAGCACTGCTGCTTCCGAAACTGCTTAAAAAAACAAATTTTCACACATTTAATCCAAACCACATCTAAAATTATTGCCAGACATATTTTTAAAACAAGTTGAACACTTTTCTTCCAAAACCAAGTTAGTTGTGTTTTTCTCTGTCGGATAGATATTTTGGATCAAATAAGAAATAAAAGCAATATTCTGACAAAATAAGTACTATTTTACATAATTAAACCCAGAATCTAAGTGCAAAATCTATCAGGACTGAAATTAAAGGCTTAATTTTCTAAACAATAGCAATGACTGCTGTCCCCAGCAGGTAATACAGAAGTGTCATACAAAGGGAGAAAAACTAGATCTCAGCATCAGAATCTGCATTAAAGGCAATTTTCTGGCTATAAAATTGAGTGGTTTATATTTACATTATTAATAACCAGAAAAAAATAAACTGAAATATAGAAAATATGTTTGCCTCTAATACTACCACTAACACTAGTGATTTATATTGTATTTATGTGAATGGTTAAAATATATTCAAATATTTGTATTTTTTATAAATTGGCAGTTTATGATTATGTTTATTTGTGAAGTACAAAGTCATGTTATGGTTTATCAATAATTCAATCAAGTTAGTTAACATAGTTAACATCCTTATTCAAATATTAACTTTTTTGTGGTGAGAACATGTGAAATTTACTCAGCATTATTTGAAATGTCTATATTAACCATACTATGGAATAGAAAATTCAAAAAAACCCTGCTCTTGTCTAATTAAGATTTTGTACCCATTGATCATCATCTTTTCATTTCCCCCATACTCACAACCTCTCTAATAAACATTCAACTCCATGCTTCTATGAGTTTGATATTTTCATATTTTATAAATAAATGAGAAAATGTGGTTCTGTATTTGTCTTCCTTTTCCTGGTTTATTTTACTTAGAATAACATTCTCCAATTATTTTCATATTGTAGCAAATGAAAAAATTTCTTTCTTCTTTAAGGCTGAAGAAATTTAAGTATATTATGGACATATATTATACTATATTTTCTTTTTTAACAAAATTTTGTGTTTATTTAATTTTTTTAAAATTTCAGATCCAGGAGGTAGATGTGCAGGAGATTTGGGCTTTTAGTGCACAAATCATCCAAATAGTAAATATCGTGTCTAATAGATATTTTTTAACCCCCTCTTGCTTCCAAACCAACACCTACTGGAGTCTCCATTGTCTTTTATTTTCATCCTTATGCCCATGTGTATGTATTATTTAGCTCTCACTTATAAGAAAGAACATGCAGCATTTGATTTTCTGTTATTCAGTTGTTTCATTTAGAATAATGGCCTCCAGCTTTACCTATGTTGCTGCAAAGGACATGATTTCCTGTTTTCTTTTATGGCTGCATAGTAGTCCATCATGTATACATACCAATTTTCTTTATTCAGTCATCCAAAGATGAACACTTAGGATAATTTCATGACTTTACTATTGTTAATAGTGTTGTGATAAACATACAAATGCAGGTTTCTTTTTAAATGATTTTTTTTCCTTTGGGTAGATGCCCAGTAGTGGGATTGCTGGATCAAATGGTAATTCTTTTTATTTTTTTTTTATTGCATTTTAGGTTTTGGGGTACATGTGAAGAACATGTAAGACTGTTGCATAGGTACACACATGGCAGTGTGATTTGCTGCCTTCCTCCCCATCAACCATATCTGGCTTTTCTCCCCATGCTATCTCTCCCCAACTCCCCACCCCCGCCGCTGTCCCTCCCCTATTTCCCCCAACAAACCCCAGTGTGTGAAGCTCCCCTCCCTGTGTCCATGTGTTCTCATTGTTCAACACCCACCTATGAGTGAGAACATGCGGTGTTTTTCTGTTCTTGTATCAGTTAGCTGAGAGTGATGGTTACCAGGTTCATCCATGTCCCTACAAAGGACACGAACTCATCGATTCTTATGGCTGCATAGTATTCCATAGTGTATACGTGCTACATTTTCCCTACCCAGTCTATCATCAATGGGCATTTGGGTTGGTTCCAGGTCTTTGCTATTGCAAATAGTGCTGCAATGAACATTCAGGTACATGTGTCCTTATAGTAGAATAATTTATAATCCTTTGGATATATACCCAGCAATGGGATTGCTGGATCAAATGGAATTTCTATTTCTAGGTCCTTGAGGAATCACCACACTGTCTTCCACAATGGTTGAACTAGTTTACACTCCCACCAACAGTGTAAAAGTGTTCCTATTTCTCCATATCCTCTCCAGCATCTGTTGTCTCCAGACGTTTTAATGATCACCATTCTAACTGGTGTGAGATGGTATCTCAATGTAGTTTTGATTTGCATTTCTCTAATGACCGGTGATGATGAGCATTTTTTCATATATCTGTTGGCCTCATGTATGTCTTCTTTTGTAAAGTGTCTGTTCATATCCTTTGCCCACTTTTGAATGGGCTTGTTTGTTTTTTTCTTGCAAATCTGTTTTGGTTCTTTGTAGATTCTGGATAATAGCCCTTTGACAGATGGGTAGACTGCAAAAATTTTTTCCCATTCTGTTGGTTGCTGATTGACTCTAATGACTGTTTCTTTTGTTGTGCAGAAGCTGTGGAGTTTGATTAGGTCCCATTTGTCTATTTTGGCTTTTGTTGCCAATGCTTTTTGGTCATGAAGTCCTTGCCTACACTTATGTCCAGAATGGTTTTGCCTAGGTTCTCTTCTAGGGTTTTAATGGTGTTAGGTCTTATGTTTAAGTCTTTAATCCAGCTGGAGTTAATTTTAGTGTAAGTTGTCAGGAAGGGGTCCAGTTTCTGCTTTCTGCACATGGCTAGCCAGTTTTCCCAACACCATTTATTAAACAGGGACTCCTTTCCCCATTGCTTGTTTTTGTCAGGTTTGTCAAAGATCAGTTGGTTGCAGATGTGTGGTGTTGCCTCTGAGGCCTCTGTTCTGTTCCATTGGTCTATATATCTGTTTTGGTACAGTACCATGCTGTTTTGATTACTATAGCCTTGTAGTATAGTTTGAAGTCTGGTAGTGTGATGCCTCCTGCTTTGTTCTTTTTGCTTAGAATTGACTTGGCTATGCAGGCTCTCTTTTGGTTCCATATGAAGTTTAAGGTAGTTTTTTCCAGTTCTGTGAACAAGGTCATCGGTAGCTTGACGGGGACAGGATTGAATCTGTAAATTACTCTGGGCGGTATGGCCATTTTCACGATATTGATTCCTCCTAACCATGAACATGGAATGTTTCTCCATCTATTTGTGTCCTCTCTTATTTCGTAGAGCAGCAGTTTGTAGTTCTCCTTGAAGAGGTCCTTTACATTCCTTGTTAGTTGTATTCTTAGGTATTTTATTCTCTTTGTAGCAATTGTGAATGGCAGTTCATTCTTGATTTGGCTCTCTTTAAGTCTGTTATTGGTGTATAGGAATGCTTGTGATTTTTGCACATTGATTTTGTATCCTGAGACTTTGCTGAAGTTGCTTATCAGTTTCGGGAGATTTTGGGCTGAGACGATGGGGTCTTGTAAATATACAATCATGTCGTCTGCAAATAGAGACAATTTGACTTCCTCCTTTCCTATTTGAATACACTTTATTTCTTTTTCTTGCCTGATTGCTCTGGCTAGAACTTCCAATACTATATTGAATAGGAGTGGTGAGAGAGGGCAACCTTGTCTAGTGCCAGATTTCAAACGGAATGCTTCCAGTTTTTGCTTATTCAGTATGATATTGGCTGTTGGTTTGTTGTAAATAGCTTTTATTATTTCGAGATAGGTTCCATCAATACCTAGTTTATTGAGGGTTTTTAGTATAAAGGGCTGTTGAATTTTGTCAAAGGCCTTCTCTGCATCAATTGAGATAATCATGTGGCTTTTGTCTTTGGTTCTGTTTATGTGGTGAATTACGTTTATACATTTGGTATGTTGAACCAGCCTTGCATCCCCGGGATTAAGCCTACTTGATCATCATAGATAAACTTTTTGATGTGCTGTTGCAATCAGTTTGCCAGTATTTTATTAAAGATTTTTGCATCTATATTCATCATGTATATTGGCCTGAAGTTTTCTTTTCTTGCTGAGTCTCTGCCAGGTTTTGATATCAGGATGATGTTGGTCTCATAAAATGATTTGGGAAGGATTCTCTCTTTTTGTATTGTTTTGAATAGTTTCAGAAGGAGTGGTGCCAGCTCCTCTTTGTATGTCTGGTAGAATTCAGCTGTGACCCATCTGGACCTGGGCTTTTTTGGGGTGGTAAACTTTTAATTGCTGCCTCAACTTCAGCCCTTGTTATTGGTGTATTCAGGGTTTCAAATTCTTCCTGGTTTAGGCTTGGGGGGATGCAAGTGTCCAGGAGTTTATCCATTTCTTCCAGGTTTACTAGTTTATGTGCATAGAGTTGTATGTAATAATCTCTGATGATGGTTTGTATTTTTGTGGAATCTGTGGTGATATCCCCTTTATCATTTTTTATAGCATCTATTTGATTATTCTCTCTTTTCTTTTTTATTAATCTGGTTAGTGGTCTGTCTATTTTATTGATCTTTTCGAAAAACCAGCTCCTGGATTTATTGATTTTTTGAAGGGTTTTTTGTGCCTCTATTTCCTTCAGTTCTGCTCTGATCTTCGTTATTTCTTCTGCTAGGTTTTGAGTTTTTTTTTTATCTTGCTCCTCTAGCACTTTCAATTTGATGATAGGTTGTCAATTTTAGATCTTGCCTTTCTTCTCATGTGGGCATTTATTGCTATGTATTTTCCTCTAGACACTGCTTTAAATGTGTCCCAGAGATTCTAGTACGTTGTGACTTCGTCCTCATTGGTTTCAAAGAACATCTTTATTTCTGCCTTCATTTCATTGTTTATCCAGTCAACATTCAAGAGTCAGTTGTTTCCATGAAGCTGTGCGGTTCTGAGTTAGTTTCTGAATTCTGAGTTCTAACTTGATTGCACTGTGGTCTGAGAGACTGTTTGTTATGATTTCTGTTCTTTTGCATTTGCTGAGGAGTGATTTACTTCCAATTATGTGGTCAATTTTAGAGTAGGTGTGATGTGGTGCTGAGAAGAATGTATATTCTGTGGATTTGGGGTGGAGAAGTATATAAATGTCTATTAGATTTGCTTGGTCCAGGTCTGAATTCAAGTCCTGGATATCCTTGTTAATTTTCTGTCTCGTTGATCTGTCTAATATTGACAGTGGGGTGTTAAAGTCTCCCACTATTATTGTGTGGGAGTCTAAGTCTCTTGGTAAGTCATTAAGAACTTGCTTTATGTATCTGGGTGTTTCTGTATTGGGTGCATATATATTTAGGATCGTTAGCTCTTCTTGTTGCATTGATCTTTTTGCCATTATGTAATGTCCTTCTTTGTCTCTTTTGATCTTTGTTGGTTTGAAGTCTATTTTATCAGAGACGAGAATTGCGACTCCTGCTTTTTTTTTGCTCTCCATTTGCTTGGTAAATCTTCCTCCATCCCTTTATTTTGAGCTTATGTGTATCCTTGCATGTGAGTTGCATTTCCTGGATGCAAATTGTAATTCTATTTTTAGTTCTTTGAGAAATCTCCACACTTGTTTTCTATATGGGTTGTACTAATTTACATTCCCACCAGCAGTGAATAAGCATACCCTTTACTCTGCATCCTTGTAACATATGTGGCTTTTGATTATTTCATTATAGCTGTTCTGATTGGTATAAGATATCTCATTACAGTTTTGATTTGCATTTCTCTAATGATTAGTGATGTTGAGTATTTTTTCATGCTTGTTGGCCATTTGTATCTCTTCTTTTTTTGGCCATTTGTATTTTGCTCACTTTTGAATGGAATTGTTTGGTTTTGTCCTGTTGAGTTGTTTAAGTTCACTGTAGAATCTGGATATTAGTGCTTTGCCAAAGGCACAATTTACAAATATTTTCTTTCATTCTGTAGACTGCTCATTTACTCTGTTGATTATTTCCTTTACTATGCAGAAACTTTTTGATTTAATTAAGACTCATTTGCCTATTTTTGCTTTTGTTGCATTTGCTTTAGTAGTCTTAGTCACAAATTCCTTCCCCAGGCCAATGTCTAGAAGTTTTCCCCAAGTTTTCTTCTGGGCTTTCTAATCATGGACCTACACTGAAGTCTTTAATTCATCTTGAGTTAATTGTTGTATATGACAAGGCATAGGGCTCTAGTTTCATTCATAGGTATATGACTAGTCAATTTTCCCTGCACCATTTATTGAGTAATATGTTCTTTATCCATTGTTTTGCTTTTTTTTGTCAACTTTGTCAAGATAAATTGGTTGTAGGCATGTTACTTTATTTTGGGGTTCTCTGCTCTATTCCATTGACCTATATTTCTAGTTTTCTACCAATGCCATGCTTTTTGAGTTGCTATAGCCTTGGAGTACAATCTGAAGTTGAGTAATGTGATACATCTGGCTTTCTTCTTTTGGCTTGTGATTACTTTGTGTTTTGGAGATCTTTTGTGGTTCCATATGAACTTTAACATTTTTTTTAAAATTCTGTGAAGAATTACCTTGGTAACTTGATAGGGATTGTGTTGAACCTTTAGATTGCACTGGGCAGTATGTTCATTTTAATAATACTGATTCTTCCAATCTAGGAGCATGGGATGTTTTTCCATTTGTTTATGTAATCTATGGTTTTTTCCATCAGTCTTCTGTAATTCTAGCTGACTCACAATTCTGCCAGCTGTTATAGAAAGCATAGCACCAGCATCTGATTACCTTTGGGTGAGGTCTCAGTGAGCTTTTACTCATGGTGGGAGGCAAAGAAGGAGCAGGCATGTTACATGATGAGAGAGGTAACGAGAGTGAAAGAGAGACAGAAGGGGAAAGTGCCATACTCTTTTAAACAACCAGATTTCACATGAACTACAGAGAAAGAACTCATTCATTACCAAGAGGAGAGTGCTAAGCCAGAGGAATCCATCTCCATTATTCCATTACTTCCCACCAGGCCCCACCACCAGCATTGCAAATCACATTTCAACATGATATTTGGAGTAGAAAACATCTAAATCGTATCAATGGTCTTTTGATGTGCTGTTGGATGCACGTTGCAAGTATTTTGTCGAAGATTTTTTGTATATGCTAATCAGGGATATTGACCTATAGTTTTGCTTTTTGGTTGTATGTTTTCCTGATTTTAGTATCATAATGATACTGGTTTCATAGAATGAGTTAGGGAAGAATCCTTTCTCATCATTTTTTTAGAATAGCATCAGTAAGATTGTGATACAGCTCTGTGTCCCTGTCCAAATCTCATGTTAAATTTTAATTGCTGGCCGAGTATGGTGGCTCACGCCTGTAATCCCAGGGCTTTGGGAAACCCAGGTGGGTGGATTACAAGGTCAAGAGATCAAGACCATCCTAGTCAACATGGTGAAACCCCATCTCTACTAAAAATAGAAAAATTAGCTGGGCGTGGTGACACACACCTGTAGTCCCAGCTACCTGGGAGGCTGAGGTAGGAGAATCACTTGGACCCAGGAGGCAGAGGTTGCAGTGAGCCAAGATCTCACCACTGCACTCCAGCCTGGTGACACAGCAAGACTTCGTCTCTTTCTTTCTCACTCAGGTTTATAATTTTTTAAATGCCGTTTTTAAGGCACTGGGTGTTAAAACAAAAATCAATTCTAAAAGCTTTGAAATAAAAAGGAAATGTTTTGACAGGCATGGCGTAAAGAATGAAATATGGTCTAGAAATTAAACTCCTTTTGTTTGTTCTGCATACTTCTTTCTCAAAAATCAGCAAATATCTGAATAACTCATATGATACCTCATACTTTATATTGGCTGAATTTTTTGTGCTTCAAATTCACACAAAAACTACAGAAGCTTCAAAATGAGAAGATTCACCACCGTCACCTGTGTCTTCACTACCTTATTAGGCTGAAAATTATTATTTTAACATAATGTACAATAGGGCATGTTTTAATACTTTCATTGATCTAAAGAAAATAAAATGAATTCACTCTCAAATTCAAATGGCTATTCTGTGTCTCAGGATGTCATTAACATCAAAAGAGCAGATCACCATGTGATTATCTTCTAATTTTCAACATTTCACCCTTATAAATAGGATTACTTATTTACTTTATGGAATAATTTTTAGTTCCAAATAAATATACTACATGTTAGATATACCAGTCTAAGATATTAAAACATTAACATTGTGAGTTCAGGATGGAGTCTGTGAACTATTTTACTTTCATTTGTTAGAGGAGGTCGCATATACTGGAATAAGTACATAGTCCCTTTAGCTATGAGAGCTACTTTGATTCCAGCAATGCCCCTTATTAATAGTATGAGTTCAGGTAAATTGATATCACTGAATCTTACATTCCCCTTTGTATATAGTAATATTAATAAGAAATATTACATGTTTGATATAAACATTAAATGCTACGTAAACATTTTATCAATACTAAGCTTTGAATTACAAAAGGCCTTTATTATTTCAACATATCACTATAAATGGCTGCCAATTAAGTTAGAACAATGCTAATTGTTTATTTTATACTTCGAAAAATGGTTCTTTTTAAAAATCTTTCTGTCATGGATTTATATTGTATATCATTATTATGCTATATATAAAAAGAAATAAAAGCAAAACAAATTGATCCTGTTATTCTTAAATCTTCAAAGTGTACTACTCTTCTGAATCATTTTTTACTTGAAAATGCATTTTCCCCACACTTTCTCTGTGCCATTAAGCATATCAAAAAGGTAGCATTTCTTACACTGCTCATATGGTGTCACCAGTATTTCTTCCCACAATAGGCTGACCCCCATTCCATATATTGTTTTCTTTTTACTTTAAAGTAAATTTAGACTTAAAATAGAGTTGCAACTGCAATAAAGAGAATTTCCATGTAACTTTGTCTTATATAAACACATGTAATTCTCAAAACTGATAAATTAGCATTGGTTCATATTATAAACCACAGACTCTATAGAATTATACCAGCTTGCCCACTCATCTTTCTCCTCTTTCAGAATCCAATCCAGGAGCTCACAGTGCACTTAATTACCATTGTCACTTTAGTGCCCATCAGTTTGTTACAGTCCCTCAGTCTTTCTTCGTGTTTTACACCCTTGACACTTTTTAAGAGCAGAGTTTAGGTATTTCATATTTGATCTTTTCTCCTAATAGATTGAGGTTATAAGTTATTGGGAAGGATATGGCATTCATTTTCTATTGCTCCTATAACAAATTGCTAAAAACTTAATGGTCTAAACAACAAAAATGTACTAACTCACTGCCCTGTAAGTCAGAAATTTCAATAGACTCAGCTGGTTTCTCTGCCCAGGTATCACAGACTGAAATTAATGTATTGGCAAGGCTGCCTTCCTTACTTGAAGTTCTGAGAGTCTCCTTTCAACTTCATTCAGGTTATTGGCTGAAATCATACCCAGTTTCCTTGCTGACTGTCAACCATGGTCAATTTCCACTTGTAAGTCAGATTACATTCCTTAGCTGGTACCCTCTTTCCTCCATTTTCAAAGCCACCAAATTGAGAGAGAGTGTTTTCCATACTTCAAATCTCTCTGAAGAGACAGCTAGAAGCTAGCTTTAAAAAATGACATTTTATCTGTAAGGCAAGAGACAAAATGTACTGTATAACAACACTGTACTGTGGTAAATTTGCTTCTCACAGGAGTATGTGTTAGCAATTCCGATACCACTTTATGTTAACTTAGGATTGAACAGATAAATATTTTATAGATAATGAGAGCCAGATTTTTCCACTTCTGAATAAAGAAAATAGAAATAAGCAAGGGGGTAAGGGCTCAAACAAGTCCTGTGATGCTGGTTTAGAGTCACAGGTATTCATATGAACTCATATTTATATTAATGTCTATATACAGATAGATGGATATAGAAATACATGTTACTATGTGTGTGTGTGTATATATATATATATATATATATATATATATATACATGGTAATTATACATATTTTTCAAGTCTGCCAACTAAAAGGGCCTAGAAGCAATAACACACCTGTAGCAACAGGTAACAGCACCAGATTTCAGCTTCTTGAAGTCATTTGGAGTGTTCATGTGGTTGCCCTAGTATTTTCACTGGAAGAAGTTATTTCTAAATCAAATAATTTGTCTCTGAGTAGCAAATACCCTTCAGAGTGTTCATTAATCTAAATACTCTTTTTAAGTCTACACATTTAGTACTTTTTGGTCTTGCTATAAATTGTCAGTGGAAGGCTTCAAGGTAACAACTGTGACTCATTTCTTTCTCAACCATTGAATGAGCTAATACTAAAATGTCAATTGAATTCAACTTCTGTAGTAGTACAGGGTATATACACTATTGGTGTGGAGACAAAATATCTATGACTAACTCCATATCACAATTTCTTCCTGGTCAATAACTGTAAAACACTATCAACTCTATGGTGCACCCATTTTTCAGAGGAGAAAATGTAAACTTAGAATGGATAAAATATTACGAATACAAAATGCCTGAGATATATTAGTTAATTAAGTCTGGGTGGATCACAACTTTATCCTTTGTTCCCTCTACTTGCTTGAGGACTGAAAAATCTTACTTTACTGCATATTTAAATGACTCTCCTACTGCAACTTCTTTACCTCACTTCAAATCACTGGCAGAAAACCATTATTATTAACGAACTGGCACCTACATAAACGTGTATGCAAAGAAATTCTCCTTTTCCCATCATTTAAAACACTGAAAATGAACATAGTAAATAAATTTCAGGACAGACAAAAGTATAATTTCATGAATTGGTAATTCACTAAGCTGATATCACACACACACACACACACACACACAATGCATATATATGATAGTTAAATGAGTAGATAGAGGAGGGGAGAGGGAGAGGAAGGGGGAGGGAGGGAGGGAGGGAGAGAGGGGGAGAGGGAGAGAGAGAGAGAGAGGTCAGAAAAGATACCAAAAACGCATTTAAGCCTTAAGCCTATTTTAAACCAAATTATAATTATGCCCATTCATTTCAGATATCTTTGCTTAAAATCACTATCATTAAATTTCATCACCATAAATTTTTTATTAAAATCTAAATATATTTTTATTTTTATTACTGTATTTTGAATTTTAACATGTTTTCAGCTTTCAAAGCAATGTTGACTTTAGTCCATAATGTTCTTATATTCGATGAAGAGTTAATAGCAGTTTGTTCCACATTTCTTCCATAAATAAATCCTAAGAATGGTTCAGAATGACAAATCATAACCTTATATAAAAGCACACAGTAATTTCAACTAGAATTAAATGTCACCACATAAGGTTCCTTTCCATTGGTATCAACAAGTGACTACTGAATGAACAAATGATTACTTGGCAATAATTCTGATTCTAGGTAAAAGGACTTTTTGAAAACATTTTAATAACTGTAGAATGAAGGCAAAAAGTGATGGCTTATGCTTATATACATACTTTTGAAATTTCATAATTCAACTATTAATCTGCTTATACCACTGTTCCTCTTTTGTGTCTACATTACTTGCTTGAAGTCATTTGAAGTGCTCATGTGGTTGTCCTAGGATTTTCACTGGAAGAAGCTATTTCTAAATCAAGTAATTTGTCTCTGAGTTGCAAATACTCTTTGTTCATAACTGGTAACACACTGCTGGTATATTTATAAGTGTATGAAATATAAAATACTGATTAATAAAAAAATTAGACAATTCTTGTCCATACAAAAGCAGTACAGCATAGAGGAGAGATCATGTATTTTGGCATTAAAAAGCACCTAGTTATATTTTCATTTTTCACTTTCTAGTCATAGGGCCTTCATCATAGTATTTAACTTCTCTCTTCCTTAGTTTCCTGATCTACAAAATAAGGAAAACAGTGATATATCATACCATTGTTGTAATCATTTATTAAGTTCAGGTATAAAGTTTCTGATATAATAGGTGCCAAGTGGTTGGTGCTTTTTTCATTCAAATGATTCAAAATCCATAAAGGAAGAAAGGTTTGTTAACACATTTATATATAATGCATTATAATAAAAGATTAAAATAACATTAACTTATTCATAGACTACATATATATGTATGTTTTTCATCAAACTCTGTTATTCTAGTATTTAACGTCATATGAATAATGCCATATTCTCAGTGAATGTTTAAGCTCCCAAAAGACAATTCTTCTACCCCTCTCAATATTCTTTCCCTCTATGGCACCACAGTTTTTCTTACAAAAGTCTTAAAGAGTCTAGACATACACAGGAAAAAAAAATATATATATATATATGTATATATACATATACACACACACACACACACATACAGACTTTATATTCTTCAAAAAATTAACTCAAAATGGATCACAGACCTAAATGTTAAAAAACATATACATAAAAGTCCTAGAAGATAACACCACAGGAAATTAGATAACCTTGGCTTTGGCATTTATTTTTTTAAATATACAACACAATAGGCATAATCCATAAAATAAATAATATATATGCCGGACTTCACTAAAATTCCTTGTACATATAACACTGTCAAGGGAAAAAAAAGACAAGTCACAGATTCTGAGAAAATATTTGCAAAAAGACTCTCTAATAAAGGACTACTGTCCTAAATATACAAAGAACTCTCAAACTCAACAATCAGAAAATAAACAGCCTGATTTTTAAAATAAGCCAAAGAGCTTAGCAGGCACCCCACTGAAAGAGATATAGAGAGGCCAAATAAGCATGTAAGAAAATGCTTCACATCATCTTCTTGACATGCCATCAAAAACTGCAGATTAAAGAACTGAGCTACCACTAGATTCCTATTAGAATGACCAAAATCTAGAACACTGAAAACATCAAATGCTGGCAAAGATGTGGAGCAATAGAAATTTTCATTCATTGCTGGTGGGAATGCAAGATGACATCACAATTTTAGAAGACAGTCAGTGGTTTCTTACAAAACTAAGCATACTCTTACCATATGATCCAGCAATTGTGCTCCTTATCATTGACCCGAAGGATTTCAAAACATATGTTCTTACGAAACCCTATACATGAGTATTTATAGCAGCTTATTCATAACACCCAAAACTTGGAAGCAACTAACATGTTCTTCAGTAGATGCATCAATAAAAAGACTGTGGTACGTTCAGACAATAAAATAATATTCAGAGCTAGAAAGAAATGAGATATCAAGCAATGAAGAGACATGGAGAAACCTTAAATTCATATTGCTATAGATTGCTATGTGATGGAAGCCAATCTAAAAAGTCTACCTATTGTATAATTACAACTACATGACATTCTGGAAAAGGCAAAACTATGGCAAGAGTGAGATGATTATTAGTTGCAGGGTTGAGGAGAAGGAGAGATGAATCAGTGAAGCACAGACGACTTTCAGGGCAGTGAAACTATTCTGTATAATATCATAATCATGCACATAAGTTATCATAAATATGTCAAAACCTATAGACTGTACGACATCAAGAGTGAACCCTCATGT
The DNA here is from genome assembly GCA_004027715.1 of Plecturocebus donacophilus. Classification (NCBI taxonomy): domain Eukaryota; kingdom Metazoa; phylum Chordata; class Mammalia; order Primates; family Pitheciidae; genus Plecturocebus; species Plecturocebus donacophilus. The sequence goes on along the minus strand of PVKP010009927.1, from coordinate 13,570 downwards.
AAATTATGTATGTTAGCTGAAAATAATGAGTCAATGGACGTTCATCATTTGTAACTGATGTATAACTCTGGTGAGCGATGTTGATAATGCAGTAGGCTGTACATGTTCAGGGAAAGGAGGGATATGGGAAATCTCTGTATTTTCTTCTTAATTGTGCTGCAAATGTAAAAATGCTCTAAAAAGTAGTCTTCATAAACAGTCCTAAAGAGTTTTAAAATTAAAGCTAGCAAAAACAAAAACAAAATAACAAAAAACATACAATATGTTGTAATTTTTTAAAAAGTCTAAGATTAAAAGATAAAAGTTGCATAACACCATTTCTTATTTTTTATTTTTGCAATCAGATGACTGATTTTGGCTTAAACAATGTGAAAAAAAAATCCCTTCCTGCAAAACCAGATTGTGATGGCTTTGCTCCACTGCCAATATCATTATCTTTCAGGAGAAGCATGACAGATACCGTCATAACAGATATGTAAATGTAGACAGCCCTTAGATCTCAGACACAGTTACCTTGAACTCAAAAGAACCAAGTGGTGAACAACTAAGAGCACGGTATATTTGAAGTAGATTTTATGTCAGGTCTAAACTATGAACAGTTTCCTACCAAGAAGCCACTATTTATTTGCAATTTGAAATAAAAATCATGGCATGTGGAAGCAACAATTTTAGTGCCAAATTCAGAAGATAGAAGAGATTAGTGAACGTAGCAGAACTTTGGCAAGGGATGAAAAAGGAAAAAAATGAACTAAAACAAGTCCTTTAACTGTACCTGGCAAATAATTTTACCTATATATATTAAGACTGAAAAATAAAATAACATTTGTAGTTCCCCTTATGTATATATACTAAATTGGGCATTGTTTCCATTTTTTCTAAGTTCAGTCATTCTCAAGTTTATTTGTTGTTTTACTTATAAAGTTTGAGGTTAAAGTTTACTTAATGCAATTTTTAAATCTACTCTCTAGATTCTAAGCAAACTGGATCCCAAATGATGCTTAGAGTCAGCATGTAAGTTTTTTGGAATGGACAGATCAGTTAAGTGATAGCTATACACATAAACTCAACAAGTCACATAAAAATCATTTCCCAGTGGCCACATAATTGGAAGTAAATCACTCCTCAGCAATTGCATAGCATTTCACAGGTTTAAATAAAATATTGGTTGGCTGCTTATTTGTTATTTTCATCCCCTATTCCTTCCTGTCTCCATTGTTAAGCACAATTATTGGCATAAAAGAGGCTTTTAATACCCATTTTTAGACTGTATTCTAGCCTGGGCAATAAAACAAGAATCCCATTCTCTCTCCCTCTTTCTCTTCCTCTTTCTTTCTCTCTTTCATTCTTTTTTTTTTCTTTCTTTTGCTGTTTCTTTCTCTCTCCTTTTCTAAAATCTCTTCCTCTTTCTTTCTCTCTTTCATTCTTTTTTCTTTCTTTTGCTGTTTCTTTCTCCTTTTCTCTCTTTTTCTAAAATCTCTTCCTCTTTCTTTTATTCTTTTTATTCTAAAAAAAAAAAATCATTTCCCTTTAATTTAACACCATTGTATTCCATTTACATTTTCTAACCATGTACATACATTAACTCTATATTTCTCTTCAAGTTCAACAGAGATAATCCTGTCAGTGCAATTATGGATCATTTTTGTACACACATCTCTAAGTCCTATTAAATATTTTGAAAATAGAACACTGCCTCTTACAAGTGATATTTAGAAATAAAAACAAATATGTATTTTAATAGTGTATATATACTTTCATCTTTATAGAAATACACGTATTAGTTAATATGTCAAATAAACTGTAATTTGTTTCAAAACAGATGCCAAATTTAACTTTACTTATTTAAAATGTTTTGAACTGTTGAAAAGGCGAGTTTTATTTAAGAAACAGGTCAGGTAAAAAATCAGTTGCTGTCAGCAGAAAGTCAGTTTAGTGAACTATTAGTAAATCCTTAAAAGACACAGGAGAAAACTACTTTAGTTATGTGAAAGAGCCCAAGAAGCTAAACTTCAGAGCTAAGAGCAAAGGCCACAAGGCTCACACTGAAAAGAAAACGTCTATTTTGCAATGCAGCAAAAGATGCCAAAACCTTTTTGCTTTAGAAACGCTCTTGAGAACCGAAAAGTACAAAGCCAACAAATTCTCACATTTTAGTCTGTGATTTCATTTGACACTTTAAATCACTGAGTGTTAGAACTGGAAAGACCTTAGAGAGTATGTCATCCAAGCCCCTCATTTTATCATTTTATGTAAGAAGTGCCACGGATCTGTAGCCAAAACACCCTGAGCTAATCTCTTAATCAGTATTTAACGGCTGACTTCCTTTGTCATTTTTTACTCTGTGCCTCATCTGCACATCTACAATACAGTGAAAACGGTATCTACCATGCAAGTTTGTAATGACACTTGTTTAGCTCCTCACTCCTGTTATAATAACCACAAACTTGGTGAATTAAAACAATAAAAATTCATTATCTTAAAATTATGTAGGTATGGCTTCAGAAGTCTAAAACGGGTCATATTGGAGTAAAACCAAGGCATTGGCAGGCCTGAGTTCCTTCCGAAGACACTGGGGGGAACTCTGTTCCCTTGCTATCATCAGCTTCCAGAGGCTGCTTGCATTTCTTTGCGTCTAGCAACCTCCTTTCCACTCTGACACGGACTCCTACCTCTTTCTCTCCCTTGTAGAAATCCCCGTGATTGCATTGGTTCCACCTGGATAAACCAGAGTATTCTTCTTATCCCAAGATCCCCATCTCAGCTGATTAGCAACCTTAATAACACCTGCAACCTTCATTTCCCCCTTCCACTTAACAGGACATATTCACCATTTCTGGGGACTAGGGTATTGCCATCCTTGGTAGTGGGTAGAATGAGGGCAGAGGACATAATTTTTTCTGCCTACCATAACAATTACTCAAATAATATATGCAAATACACCCTGTAGATCACCAAGTATTATACATATGTAAATAATTTCTGTTAGATCTAACAAGAAAATAATGTTATGATTTCACAATTAGCAGCAGAGCTCACATCAGCTTCAGTTCTCCTAATTACCTGACGAGAACCTTATACACCTCCACATGGAGGAACTGATCAGAAGCACATATAAGGAAAACCATAAACTTGGCTTGAATTCACTAACAAACATCCTGAAGACCTAACTGTTCATTTCAAAATAAACTTTTGACATCAGACTGCCTACATCTGATGCATACTTCCACAATTATTTAGTTCGGAGAATTTTAGCAACTTTCATAATTTCTCTGAGTCTCATTTACACATATGTAAAAATAGCAATCATAGCATAACTTCAGGGGTTTGTTGAAAAAAATGAGAAAATTCGTATGAAGTACTTAGCAAATCGACACACAGCAAATGTGCAACAGGTGTTAATTGTCTTTCAGTTCCCAGATAAATACGACCACCTGCCAGTCACAAAATACCTATGCTAAACACCATGGCACGCTGGGAAATTTGAATTAGATGCATTTTATGACCTTAAGAAGTTTATAATTCACGAATGAAATAAGTTAAATATATTTGTTCAGCTAATTAAACTATCTTTATATGTAAAGTAGCCTTCTTTGCACTGTCTTCTAATCATTCAAAATCTACAAAGGAGTAAAAGCTGCCAGGACACAAGGAAAATCTATGAAAGGAAACTCATTGATGAGCATGACAAAATCCAAAATATGCTGAGTGGCATAGAGTGACAATTACATTACCAAATCAAAGGAAACTTCAAATGCTAAAAATTTGATCTTTGGGAATTATATAGGATCATATTTCAAAATATAAAATATATCTACATATCCAGAATATAAACTGGATGAGTTTTATGTTGAAACTCCAGAAAAGATTCTGAAGGACAAGGGCACAGCAGGATCCCAGAGTGAGTCAGTGACATACTGGGCAGGCTAAAATTATGACATTTTACGGTTATAGGAGCTTGATTACTAAAAGTAAAATCAAGATAGTTTGGACTGTAATGTCAGACAGCTATTTATTAAGTGAGTTATCCTACTCTGTAACTAACACAAATGGTTATTCAGTTTTCACCATGGTGTATAAACAAGTAAAGATAGATATTTTTCTGATGCAAAGACTTGTATCTTAGTTGTTAACTTTTCTCAAATTCAATACAATTACAAATGTAGAATAAGAAGTTTTAAGAATTTTAAAAAGTTGATTCTCAAATTAAACTAGAAAAAAATCTGTTTAAAAATACAAAATAATTTTCTAAATAAAATTAGGAGTCTTAAGTGACAACATTTGCTATAAAATACAGTAATTAACTTATTGCTGCATCAGTATAGGGTTAACATACAAATTAACCACTAAAATAAAATTCAGAAATAGCATTATAATATGCAAGTAATATGAATTAGTATGTCTCTATGGTCTGTAAAATATGTATATAATTTGGTAAATACCTGTTGCTCAGATTACCCAAATGTCTCCTCCAATCCCAACACTTCCCAGGGACACCAAATAATTCTCCACAATTTTGCATCTCGCAGCCCGTAGAAGCAGAGGCTTACGGAACTTCTCCAGTCCCACAGTCAGCATCAATGCTGATTAGTCAGAGCAGCCACCCATCTGGTTGTTAAATATACTGAATATTATCTTAACATATTCATATGCATATATTCCTGTACTTGTATGTTTTTAAGTATCTGTCCATGTAGGACATTCAAGAATATTACTGAAACAGCTGAATGTGGTGGCTCATTCCTGTAATCCCAGCTCCTCAGAAGGCTGAGGACGGAGGATCGCTTTAGCCAGGAATTTGAGACCAGCCTAAGCAACGTAGTGAGACCCCATCTCTAGAAAAATTTAAGAAATTTTTATCAAAAGAATATTAAAATATAAGAACTCTTTATGCATTCTGCTTAAACATTCTTTGTGAGATATATACATTGCAAAAACTTCTCCCACTATGTTGCTTATTTTCTTCATGTCTTTTGAAGAGCAAAGTTTTCCATTTTGATAAAGTTTAACTTATCATTTTTTATTTCCTAATTCATGCTTTTGTATCTGATTAAGTTAATCTTTGCATATTCTAATGTCTCAATAATTTTCTCCTTTTCCTGAAAATGTTAGAGATATAGCTATATAGATATAGCTGTGACACTTAAGTCTATGACCATTTTACATCAATTTTTACATATGATGCAAGCATCATATGTAGTTCTTTTATTATTTCTTTTGGGTTTTCCATATACATAATATGTCATCTACATATAGAGAAAATGTATCACTTTCTTTACAATTCTGAGTGGTTCTAGTAGTCAAAGATTTGAATTATTGCATCTAATATAAGTTGTATCATTCCATGCACATTCCAATCCCTTTCTTTTTTTTCTTATCTACTCCAATGGCTAGAAAATTAAAATATTAGATACCTGTGCTACTAGGTGGGGCAGTATAATGGCATTTTCTAATAAGCCATAAGTAAATGTAGATCAGTGTCATGTCTTCTTTTTCCTTCCTTCTTACTGCCTGAAATGTCATACCTGTAGCAGAGCACCTGTCACTAAGAACGATGGAACATAAAGATGGAAAGCACTTGGTTCCTTCCGGGAAGTACTGGGTTGTGATATGGTTTGGCTCTATGTCCCCATCCAAATCTCATCTCGAATTGTAATCCCATGAGTCCAGGGAGGGACCTGTCATCCAAACATGTTCTGGGAAGGAAGTGATTGGATTATGAGGGGCAGTTTACCCCATGCTGTTCTTGTGATAGTGAGTGAGCCAAATGAGATCTGATGCTTATAAAAGTGGCAATTTTCCGGTGCTCACACTTCACTTTTCTCACCTGCCACTATGTAAGACATGGCTGCTTCCCCTTCCACCATGATTGTAAGTTTCCCAAGGCTTCTTTAGCCATGCAAACCTATAAGTTAATTAAACCTCTTTCCTTTATAAATTACTCAGTTTCAGGTGGTATTTTTTACAGCAGTGTAAGAACGGACTAATACAGCTTGTTATATTGGCCCTGGAATACTCACTTTTGGACTACTCCCATGTAAAATGAAAATGAAACCTCTTAATTGTTTAAGCCCCTATTTAGAGGTTACTGCAAGCCACAGAATTCTATCCTAATTGATATGTAGAACTAGAAAAAGTGTACTTCTACTCCATCCCTTTCTCCATATGCATTTATGGATCCCTCTATGTGATTACAGTATGGCTACCTCTCTTTGTTTGTGTTTTGTAACTTCAGAATAACCATCATTTCATTTGGCTTTGTGCTTCACTTACCTGCATAGTTCCTCACAAAACTGTGTGCCTGTGGAGGACAAAAATAGAGTATCTTCACAAAATTTACATTCCCCATGATTCTTAGGTGAATATTTTTCTTTTAGCAGATGCACAAACATATTTTAATTGAATTAAAGAAAGGAGAAAACAGTGAATGAAAAGAGTTGATATGAAAAAGAACACTTTAGAAAAAGGGTTTTTTTTTCTCACAACTACAAAAAATCTACTTTTTCAGGCAAGTAAAATAAGACAAGAAATAAAAATATCTGGACTACATCATTTGCTTTTTATCTTATCTCAGGAATGCAATCATGATTTAAAAATCTACGAGTTACTAAGGGATTAGTAACTTTTGCCTTGGCCTAAGATCAGCAAGTTCTAGCATAATATTATTTTTTAGGTAATGTCTTACATCTCAATTATCATTGCCTAATTAATATAGAATGGTAGTTTAACTTTGTTTTTAGAACAAAGGTGAAGGAAATACCAAGATTCTTTTGAGCTTGGAATAGTTTGTACTTTTTTCGTAGGAAAAATACTGATTCGGGAAAAAAAGAGGGACTACGTAAATCTAACTTTGTAATTTACAGCTTAATTTAGTGCAAGAGATACTAAGGAGGTATCACACTGAATGTAACTTTGTAAATGAATCTTTCATTTAGTTTTCTGTATAAAATGTAGGTCATGGAGAATTTTGCATGAGTCAAGCAACTCTCTCAATAATTCATTAACTTTTTATAACATCACCATCATTTATTTAAAAACTGTTGCCAAAATGCATCAAGAAAGTTAACTGGATGCATGATCTCCAATTTCTACCTATTTTCAATTGGTTATCAGTGCTAGAGAAGAATATTGAGAGGTGATTGCTGAAAGTCTACAAATGATATATTTACGGTTACCTTCCTATCACTCACCAAAGTTTAGACTGATATAATTGCATTTGTCTCCAGAGTGAAAAGGACCCAACATTTAAAGCTCCCTCTCCTACAAATTCTCCTTCATAGATGCATGGCTCATGTGATTGTGATGGCTAAGAAGTCCCAAGATCTGCAGTTGGTAAACTGGAGATCTTGCAGAGCTGATAGTAGAGTTTCAGTCATTGTCTGAAGGCCTGAGAACCAGGAGAGTTGATGAACAGTTGATGGTGTAAGTTTCAATTGGAGCCAAGAGGCTCAAGATCCAAAATGGGGCAGGGTTTCAGTTCAAGTCTGAAGGCAGGAAAAGACTAATGTGAGTTCAAGAACTTAGGCAGAAACAGTGCTGTCTTACTCAGCCCTTCTGCTCTCCTCAGGGCTTCAACTGACTGCACAAGGCCCACCCACATTAGGGGCAGCAATCTGCTTTACTTAGTCTATCAATTTAAATATTAATCTCATCAAGAAGCACCGTCACATACACACCCAGAATCATGTTTGACCACATGTCTGGGCACCTTAAGTTGACACATAAATTAACCAGCACAGAGGCCTACTGTCCACCCCCTAAAAAAGAAAAGAAAATCTGGACTGGGCTAAATAACTATCAACCCATTTAAATAAAATTCTATCAACCCATTTAAATAAAAAGTCATTAGTTGTGAGTATGATTAATAGAAATAAACCTGTTATTTATAACATTTATTTAAATTCTATACTGTCAAAGAGAAATCAGATCAGACATTTTTGTTAAAAATTCTAGAAAATACTTTATTAAAAATATTACAATATGGGTCAATATTATTGCAATAGATATTTCCACTGAAACAAAAGGTGGAAAAATGTTTAAGGATTTGAAGTGAGCTAATGGAAATGTCTTAAAGGACACTAGAGGAGAGGCTGGTCAATGTGACTAGGCCATATATGTTTGCTAATTGACACATAAAGAAGTTAGGCTCCTATTCTCCCACAAAAACTAGAAGATAAGAGCCTTACACTTCTTGAGATTATATTTAAAAGAGATGATTCCCAAATCCTTGAGAAAGCATTAAATTGTAGAAGATTTATGTCTCAAAGGGTAGAAAAATAATTTCCAATTGCAAGTTTTTTAAGTAAATACTGTAAGAAAAAGGAGGTCAGGAGCCTATAATCAGGAAGAAACTGGTGTAAACTTTAGCCAAGCTTAGGGAAATGTTAAGCCATCTTGGTCAATACCAAAACGTTATTCAAAACTTTTCAGTTGTGGAGATGCAGTGCATTGCTGCTGAGTGCATCTATTACAGTTATTTGTAAGAACTGAGATTTTAAAAGATTTAATACACTTATTTTTCAGTGTCAAATACTTTAAAATTTCCCTCGTCAAAAAATATCAGTATAAAAACTGTAATGTGCTTTGAATACATATGAGATGTTACTAATTAGTTGAACCAAGTGATACCAGATTACTAGGTAATAATAGATAGCTTACTAGCATCCAGGGAACTTTTACCACCACAAGCAGATGGGTGCTTTTATTGCACAGTGAATGAAATTGACAGTTAAAAGAGTTACCTATTCCCTCTCGTTCTTGTTTCTTCTTTACTACTGCACTTGCTTTCCTAAATATTTTCTCCGGAAAACCCTACATACTCTTTGTTAATATTTCCCTTTATATTTTTAAAATTAAAAACAGCAATTAAATAAAATTTACTTTAAGTAGAAGACAATATAATGTATGCTCTAGTTTTTTTTTAACTTTAATATAGGTGATATTTCTGAGAAAAATCTAGAAACTAAATATTTTATAATCGTATAACACTAAAATTATTTATAACAATACATTGTATTGTTTTCTTAAAATGTTAAATATATATGTGAAATATGTGGTATCTTTCATCTCTTTTGCATTAAGTCCAGAAATGTCCTAGTTGATTACCCCAGTTAGTTTTACTTTAGTCTATATCCATTGATCAACTTTCATATTTCTATTCCCATTTTATTCACTAAATAATTTTTCCATTTATTCAACATTTATTGAATACCAAGTACAATTTACTAGGCCATGTGATAATTTCTGAAAATAAACACAAAAATTGAAAATTGTGTATACTCCATGAGTACTCACTAGAGTTTTCAAGTAATTGTAACACAATATGTCAATCACTCTGTTATGTTTTAATTAATTGAAATATTTGTATAAAACTAAGGGTTACAAGTGTAATTTGTTAAATAGATATATTGTATGATGGTGAAGTCTGGGCTTTTAGTATAAAAAATAAAAAGATGTTTTCAAATTCAATGTAATCACACATAGGAGAATTGACTTTTTCAATTTAATCTTCTTCAAAAGCCCAGAGAAAATGATAAAGTTTTCACAGAGATAGTGATAATTGATTTAACTATTTAAGGAGTTGGGAGCAACCTTGTTGTCTTCTAGCATCTGTTGAAAAAGAAAAACTACATCACAAATGCATAGTAGGGTAGAGTAAGGCTTGTTCAGACTATGAGAGATATTTATCCAGGAGGATATAGAACAGAGGAGCTGTGCAAGTTAAACTGCGCTAATTAGATTGGTTATTGCAATGAGTGTCCAGCCAATAGCATATAAAAAACCATTAGTTGTGGTAGTGGTAAACATGTATTATGCCATTATTATTACTATTACCATTACTGCTGGGTAATAATTATAGCAATAACAATAGCTATAAATATCACTTTAATAGACACCTCCTAGTTATATATTGCACTATTTTACATTATTAATAGCAATAAAATTATTGGTTTTATATATTAATACAGATATGTCTAGATTTATAATGGGATTATATCCCAATAAACACACAGTTAATTGAAAATATCACTAATTCAAACCGTGGTAAGTCAGGGACAGTCTGTGTATAAAATAATATGAATGAACATTTTTCAGGAATGAAGATAAAGTCTACTGTTAATAGCAGAGATTCCATCATTATTCCAATATGGGCTACATCTCCAGTTGTTTGGCCTTGGTAAAGAGGATATTCCATGAAGTCTTCGTTTATTTAACAAGAAAACACAAGCAAAGGTAAAGTAGCTCTATATTGCAAATTATAAATTATTATTGGTACTTTCTTTTTTTTTTTTTTTTTAGAAATTGAACAAAGGAAAGCTAACTATGCCTAAGTTTCAAAGAGTAAGTACATTTCCACCTAAACTACACTCAGAATTACCGATAGCTTTGCAGTCACAAGTTTGATCTGACCAGAAGACTTTGATTTCTAATGTTATTAAATTTGTCACACCTAAATAGTAAAAATGAATGTAATAAATAGTATTGTTTTTTCTTTTTTATTGAAGCTTTAGGAGAAAATTAACTAACAATAATCCCCTACGTACAAATTCGGAAATCACTGAGATAGAGAGAATCTACTTCCAAGAAGCAGTGTCTGATGGAGAGGAACAGAGAAAGCAGTGTAAGGGGTTGTGCGTTGCAGTCAGAGCTGGGACTTCTGGAGGACATATTGTCTTCTTCACGTGATACTTAAGGCTTAATTGAGACCCTCAAGAATGCCCTATAACAGCTAATTAAGTGGCCCAAAATAGAAGCCTTAAATCCATCAAGTCATGACCACCACATCCTTTCTAAGGAAGATATCCAACGGTAAGAAATACTTTCCTAGGACCGAGGGCAGAAGAAAAGAAGAATAAGAAATTGGTACCATCTTTCTCTTTTCCCTTTTGATCCATGTCTAAATTAATAGATCTATTTTCCTCTTCAGATTTTGACATATAAAGAATGGACAATTTAGTCAAGATATCTAAATAGGTTGGGGAAATGCATAATTGTTTTAAAATAATTAAAATGGTCTTGAATCTATTCTGCAATAGCATATATAAGTTAATTGATATTTATAAGCTTCAGTTTCCTCATGTGAGAAATGGGAATGAATTTGTATATATTCATGGAGTCGTTGTGAGGATTAAATGCGATAAACAATTTTTTTTGGAAAAAGGCCAACTAGTTAATATTTTCTATGTGAGCTGTATAGTTTCAGCCACAGTGACTCAATGCTTCTGTTGTAGCATGAAAGCAGCTACAGACAACGCGCAAAGGAATGAAAGTGGTTATGTTTTACTTACAAAAACAAACGACAGAGCAGATGCACACTGCAAGCCATAGTCAGCGGATTCCTGCTATCATGCATGAAAAATGAGCACTCTAGGGCTTTAAACATGGTACAACACCATGTTGTATTCATGTTATTACTACTGTTGGATTTTTATGAATTTCTTTAGTTTCAATATTAATAGGAATAATTTAAAGTTCATTCTTTCTTCAACAAATATTTAAAGAGCACCTCTCTTATTTATTTCAGCCACTATGCTAGGCTGTTTATGTAATAATGGATATCCTCTGGAGAGGATCTATTGAGTGTAGTCCATAAAAGTAGGCTCTCCAGACAAGAGAGGAGAGTTGAGAAGGATAGGAAATAAATCTGAAGGGACAAAAGGAAGATAATGGCTGACATACATTACTAATTAAAATTAAGATTAATCTTTGTTGTAACATTTTATTTGAGTAATACGATGCTCATTTTCTAAAGCAGAAACTGAGGCCAAAAGAAGTTAAGTGCTGTACAGAAAGTCACACAACTCTTAAGTGTAAAAACTTATTTAAACCCACAGCTATCAGAAAATAGAGTAGATATTCTTTTTCTTCTGTCATTATGCCAAGATCTCAGAAATGATGAACTCAAGAATCTTGGTACTTCATATAATTCTGACTATGAAGATTAAACTAGAGAAATCACTAGAATTATCTGAGAATCATTGAGGAGGCAGAAAAAGATAGAACCAGGTAACTAAATATCTCAGAATGTCTGAGTCTGTATGTCCACATTCTAAAATGCTCCCAAATTACTTGAAATGCCAGAAATTTTATTTTTTTAGTTAATTTTTTAAAATGTTCAACAACCTGGGAAACTAAGTATAAAAAGAGTTTTAAAAGTATAAATAGTGTAATAAATTTTAAAATACTTTTTCAAAACATGGATGAGAAAAACAATTGAAAGAAAGAGGTAATGAAGCAGCAAGATTATAAAATGAGTAGAGAACATCCAAGCAGACAGTTTCTCTGAGGGGATCTTTCAAATCTGGCTTAGAAGCTGGAAGTCAATTGACCTCAAGAGCATCAAAACTAGGAGATAAAGCTTGGAACTGCTGTAACTACAAAAAGCGTATAAATAAAGTCTATAACTTCAAAATTAGTAGGGGTAAAAAAAATGTATTAAGGTAAATAAAATTAAAACACCATTAAAATTGAAGAAATTAAGAAAGTTACAAAAAAGAAAAAATGTATTATAGACTACACAGGACAAATAAACACAAATTTAAGACAGTGGTACATATTCTTCTTTATATACTCATGGAACATTTATGAAACTGACCACAATCAGGATATTAAAAATACAACGAAAGAATTTAGATGTTAATAATAAAAATATGACTAAAAATATTCAATGCATTTATAAATACGTATTTTTTAAAACACAATTCTAAGTAATCTATGGGTTAAATAAGAAATGATAATGTAAATTAGAAAATACAGAGAGCAAAATCTAATGAAATTCTACCTAATAAAACTTAAGACACCACAATAGTGGAGCTTAGAAGTAAAAGTACATAAATTGCAACTGTACTTATAAACACATAAAGTCAATCTATCAATACATCTGGGTCTCTTTTTGCCCCCCAAAAAGAATGTTCTAAATATTAGGGAAGTATAAGACTGACTATTATATTAGGGAAGTATAAGTGACTGCCCAACTACCAGCATCTTGGGCGCAAAAAGGAAAAGGCAGGTAGGAATTTGTTCACTCTGTATTTGACTTCCACTTAACTCCATGTTTTGAGTTAGGTATCCCCACCGCTACTCCCCAGCCAGCCAATCACATACATACATGTATCTGTTTTTACTGTTCACATTCTGGTCTTTTGTCTAGGTTCATTTATACATACACATATAAATAAATCCATCCATATATATCTCTTCATGTACACGTCAATGTGTATTGCTAGGCCTATGAGAAGAATTTCTGGATCGTAGAACACTGTCATAGTCACACTTTAGTAGGTGTGACTATGCCAACTTATTTTCCCAAGTAGTTAGACAAATTTATACTTTAACTGGCACTATATGAATGTTACTATCAATTTGCATCTTTACCACTACTTAGTAGCAACAGACTACACATACACATACACACACATTTAATTTTTGCCAAATGGAAGGATGTGAGATTGAATTTCATTGTAGTTTCAATTAGCATTTCTCTAAATTCTAATAAGGTCGTGAATATTTTCATATGTTTACTGACATTTTTCCTCTTCTATTAAATATTTATTGCAGTCTTTTTTGGTTTATT
>PVKP010009926.1:0-66407 GCA_004027715.1 Plecturocebus donacophilus | reverse complement strand
GTGGTGGTGAATGTGTGTGTAGTGGTCATGGTGGTGGTGTGGAGTGTGTGTGATGGGGAGTGTGTGTGTGGTGAGTGGTGGTGGTGGATTTGTGTCTGGTAGTGATGGGGAGGGTGGTGTGTGTGCACATGTGGATGTTGGTTTAGACAGAGGCAGAAATGAGGCGGCAGATGTTCCTGGTGGTGACCGGGCGGAGGGGTGGTCACAGGGCGCCAGGAGGGCGGCAGGCAGAGGGCTGAGCCAGTGGAGGCTTGGAGGTGAGGCAACTCCAGAGGGGATGTGCGGGGGAGTGCGTGGTGGAGGTGAGCTAGGAAGGCGTTTCAGTGTTGACACCTAATCCAGGCAATGACAGTTCTGCAGCTGCTCCTCTTCCTAAGCTCGCGTGAGGATTTGGGGTCAGAAGCGCCGTGTTCTTCTCTGTCGGCCAAAGCACTCCACCTGGGAAGGGCCTCGCGGCTGAATCTGAGCATTAATTGGGCTCCTGCACCAGGAAGAGATCTGAGAGTTTCCAGCCTCCTGACTTCGCAGAATAGCAAAGGCGGGTTCTACTGGACTTGGGGCAGAGGAGGTTTAAATGGGAGAATCCCTGAGGCAAATGACAGAAGAAAGGGGAGTGCAGCAAGGCAGGGGTCTCCAGCTGGCTCACAGCGCATGGCTGCCTGGCTAGATCTGCGCGTGTGCAGCTGTTTAAAGATCGAATAAGGGACTGAGCGCAGTGGCTCTCGCCCGTAATCCTGGCACTTTGGGAGGCCAAGGCAGGAGGATCACCTGAGGTCAGGAGTTCGAGACCAGCCTAATGTGGTAAAACCCTGTCTCTCCTAAAAATACAAAAATTAGCTGGCATGATGTCGGGCACCTGTAATCCCAGCTACTTGGGAGGCTGAGGCAGGAGAATCGCTTGAACCTGGGCGAGCTGAGATCGTACCATTGCACTCCAGCCTGGGCAGTAAGAGTGAAACTCCATCTTAAAAAAAGAAAACAACAACCAACAAAACGAATAAGGAGCCAGAGGGCAGGAGTTGGCTTTCTTCCTCAAATTTTAGTTGCTTTTTATTATTTTCCCCTTTCTGGATAGGGTCAAAGATGCCTCATGATGAAGTGCTGGCCAGTTAAGAATGATTTATTTCCATTTTACTAGACAGGGACTGGAAACACAAAGTCTAAAGTTTGCAAGATATTGATCATATTGTCTCAGGTCATGTTTGCGCTTACCTGTTTCTGGTATCATCCCCATTTTACAAATGGGGAAATTAGGGCTAAGAGCGGTAACGTCACGAGCACAAAACCACTCAGTCTCTGCAGTGAGCTCCTCATCACCGATTGTCTAACTGAAGTTTCAACTCAAATCTGTTTAGCACCAAAGACCATGTGTTTGTCATAATGCTTCCTGAAGTTTACAAGGCAGCATGGTTTGGCTAAATGCTGGTGGGATTTATCATTACATAGGCGTGGGTTTAAACCCAAATTCTCCCTGGTGCTGGTTAGATATGTGACCTTGTATTCTTTCCTTCCTTGCTCCCTCGTCAAGTGTTAATTGAAGACCTATTACATCCGTGTCAAGTTCTCTGCTGGGGTCTGGGAACATACCAGCTAACGTCATAGTCCTTGCCCACCCACGGCTTCCAGTCAGATGAATAATGCAGACTGAAATAGACAAGTATAATGTCGTTTGGGAAGTGCTTTGATGGGAAGCCTCAGGTGCTCTGGGATCACCTCTGAGTGATCTCTGTCCAATACAATAGCTACTAACCACAGCCCAATGCCATCGGGTATAAAATACATGCAGGATTTTGAAGACCTAGTACAAAAAAATAATGTTAAGCATCTCATTAATAATGTCTTATATTGATTACATGTTGAAATGATTATTTCTGGGATAGATGGAGTTTAAAACTACTTTCTTCAAATTAATTTCACCTGTTTCTTTTTATTTTTTATAGGTGGCTGTTAGAAAATTTAAAGTTATGCTGGGCATGGTGGCTCACACCTATAATCCCAGCACTTTGGGAGGCTTAGGTGGGCAGATCATTTGAAATCTGGAGTTTGAGACCAGCCTGACCAACATGGTGAAATCCCTCGTCTTTATTAAAAATACAAAAAAATTAGCCAGGCGTGGTGGCACATATTTGTAGTCCCAGATACTTGGGGGGCTGAGGCAGGGGAAGCGCTTGAACCCAGGAGGTGGAGGTTGCAGTGAGCTGAGATTGTACCACTGCCCTCCAGCCTGGGCGACAGAGTGAGACTCCATCTCAAAAAAAGAAAAAACAAAATTTAAACTTACATATGTGGCTCACCTTATGTTTCTAATAGACAGCAGTGCTGTGGAAGAATAAAAGCATGGGATGACAGTGCCTATCTTAATGCAACAATCAGAGGACATTTATCCTGTGACCTCCCCAGGAAGGCACACAAGAGAGACTTAACAAGTAGGAGCTTCTCCCTTCCACACATGGTTTAAGAAGCTGTTGTTTATTGTGGGACCCTCAGTCCTCTGGTACTGTGGAGAAGGTATCAAGTGACATGCTGCAGAGCTTGTTCAGTCCCCTTGAGGATTCCTTTGGGTCCTCTATCTTGAGAAGTAGCTGTTTAACCCACCTCCCCCATGGCCCCCGAAACACCCGTGGCTGAGAGGCAGATGATATCAATGTTGCTTGTTGCCATGGCCCCTAGGAATCTTTTCTTTATTTTAGCAGAAGGAAGTCTTCTTACATATTTGAGGAGAGTCTGATTTTCAATATCTTCATTGGATTAAAAAAGACAAGGCACATTGGGTTAATGATAAGGCCTTTTCTTTTCTTTTTTTTCTTTCTGAGACGGAGTCTCGCTGTGTCGCCAGGCTGGGGTGCAGTGGCTCAGTCTTGGCTCATTGCAACCTCCACCTCGCGGGTTCAAGTGATTCTCCTGCTCCCTCCTCCTGAGTAGCTGAGATTACAGGCATGCACCACCATGTCCAGCTGATTTTTGTATTTTTAGTAGAGATAGGGTTTCATCATATTGGCCAGGATGGTCTCTATCTCTTGACTTCATGATCCACCCGCCTCAGCCTCCCAAAGTGCTGGGATTACGGGCGTGAGCCGCTATGCCCAGCCCATGGTAAGGTCTTTTCTGCCCGTTAGAGTCATAGAACTGGGAAGGGTCTTGGGAATTGACTAGCCCCACTTCTGAGCCTCCTCCTCAGAAAGTGAAGCTTAGAGAGGCCAAGGGGCTTGCCTAGGGTAACAGAGCCAACCAAGGTGGTCAGCGACTGGACCCAAGTCTTTCCATCCCCTGTTCCACATGCAGCCACCCTTCGGCACAGCCGTTCTTTTCTGAGATGCTCCCTCTCCTGCTCCTCCCTCCCAAAGTCTGCTCCTCTTTTGTGCCTCATCCCTCTTCTGCTGCCTTCTCTCTCTCTGACCCCGTGTCTTTCCTTTAATACAACAGGCAACAGAAACGGGTGTCAAAAAGAGATAGGCAGGTTAAAGGATAGGCAGAAATTAACAAGACAAAATGGAACAGAAAAAATCCCTGATTTTGAATAGACACGAACAAATGAAGCCAGAGAGACCTTCGGTGGCCTTAATAGTGGTTCAGGGCCAGACGTGTAATCCCAGAACTTTGGGAAGCCATGGCGGGTGGATCACCTGAGGTCAGGAGTTCAAGACCATTCTGGCCAACATGGTGAAACCCCATCTTTACTAAAAATACAAAAAATTAGCCGGGCATGGTGGTGCATGCCTATAATCCCAGCTACTCAGGAGGCTGAGGCAGGAGAATCACTTGATCCCTGGAGGTGGAGGTTGCAGTCAGCTGAGATCACATCATTGCATTACAGCCTGGGCAACAGAAGCAAATGTCTCAATAAATTAAATAAATAAATAAATGAATAAACAAACAAATAAAAGTGGTTCAGGTGAAAAGGCAGCCTGGATGTGTTTGGAGGAGCAGGGATTTGGAATCACAGGCTCAGGGCTTGAGGGCTGGCCAGGAGGCCTTGGAAAGCCATCGTTTCCTCCTCTGTAGTCACCCTCACTGGGCTGTCATGAGGGGAGAATAAGAGCACGTTTCCAAAAGGGTTTTGTCGTCTCTGAGACATCATCATCCCAGTGGTGGCTATTATCATTAATTCGAGGCTAGGAGATTTTGTTGGCCGTCAGAGCAGGATGCAATAGCAGGGTGATATGGTTGCCAAAGAAAGCTAATGTGCTATCAAGAGCAAGGGATGTGACTCTGCACTTGACCATCCGTTTCTGGGGCGCTATGCTGTGCTCAGTTCCGGGAATCGCCTTTTAAAAGGGACTTTGGCAAACTTGTTGTTCCAGAGAAAAATAGCAAGAATAGCCTAGGGTTTGAGAGTTATGACATGTAAGGCATGATTTAAGGATTTGGAGGATGTTTAGTCTGGAGGAAAAAAAATAAAGATTGGCTAGAACGAGGTAGCTCTTTCCAAATATCTGCAAGTTGTCCCGCAGAAGAGAGGAAAGATTCATTCTGTGTTGCTAGTGGCCAAGCCGGGACCCAATGATGGGAGTTCATAGGAGGCAGATTTGGGTGCAATCAGAGCCTATCTAAAACTCAGAAAGCTGTTCCCATATGGACTTCCGGGGAAACTAGTGAGCTGTCTATAAGTGGAAGTCTGCAAGCAAAGGGTTCGGGGGGTGTTTGTTTATGGAGACAGGGTGCTCTGAAGAGAAGTCCTGCTCTGGCTGAGAGGTTGAACCAAGTGTTCTCTGTGGTCCTTCCAATTCTGAGACCATGATTACCTCCTTCTGCGCTCTCTGATCTTTCTTTCTGATCTGTTTCCCTCACCATTTTTGATGTCTTCGTTGACTTTCTGCTCCTTCTGAGAATGCTTCAGGGTTTTAGATTCAGAAATCTTTCTGCGATCATTGATAGTCCATCGTGATGGAGAGTAGGAAGGAGGAACATTTAAAAACAAAGGCAGTGTTGTTACTTTGTTGGGCACACAGTAACCTGTTAAGTGGGGGAAGAAGCAGGAACATGGTCATGTGTGTTACAGAGTCTTGTAAACACTACAGCAAATGAATAGGCATCCCTTATTCTTAGCTATTGTTCGAAATGCAAACACAACTGCTGAAGGCCTTTGTTCTTGAATGGACCAGCATTTTCCTTGTTTATACAATTCTTTTGTTAACTACAGACATTCAAGAAAAATTCTCACTATAAGAATTCTAGATCATAAACTGCTTTCCAGACTCATAATTTAAATGCTTTGCTGATTTGGTTATATCAAATTCTGTACAGGAGGTGTTTTCATGATTTCTTGACTTCAGAAAAGCTATTTTCTTGAGAAAAATATTTTTCACGCATAGTTAGTGTTGCAGCTGGAGAGGAAGAGGCTAGCTGAATCTCTGCAGTTGAGTGGGCAGCTGAGCTATTTCCAGTATTTTGCTCTGGCCCCAAGTAGCAATTACGCATCTGTCTCACAGTGCTCCACCTCAGACGTGCCAACCATCATTTCAGAAAACTCCACCTAGACTCTAAGGCACAAAATAGAACCCAGCAGATCTAGGTGGAAGGAGGAGGGAATGGGTAGGAATGAGTAACATTTTGGTCAGCTTCCCTGAGGTCGGAGCCCTTGCGCAGCGCCGAGAATGACAGCAGAGACACAGAGGAAACCGTGGATCAGGGCGTGAGTTCCAGTGCTGGGGAGCCTTGTTGGTCCACTGTGGCAGGAAGAGCCTGGAGAGACAGCAGTAATGGCTCTACAGATCCGGGGGACTGGCCAGTTGGGCCAGGCTGGGCAGGGCGGTAGGGACTGAAAAGGAAGCAGCAATCTGTAGGAGCTGCAGCATCCATGGTCATCCTCTGAGACTGCTGCCCTATTACAGACCCAGTCTCTGAGGCTGCTCTGTTAAACCCACATCCTCCTGCCTAGCTTCACCTCGGTGTACCCTTGAACCCTGGGTTCAGGACAGGCTCAGCCTCGAGACCAGCAGATGGATTTGCTCTTGGATCTAAATTCTGGAGAGAGGGACCAGCCAACTCTGATTGAAGCCTGCAGCCTTAATCCCCACTCATTCTTTTCTTTTTTTTTTTTTTGAGACAGAGTCTTGCTCTGTCGCCCAGGCTGGAGTGCAATGGTGCGATCTCGGCTCACTGCAACCTCCACCCCCCAGGATCAAGTGATTCTCCTGCCTCAGCCTTCCAAGTAGCTGGGATTACAGGCACCCAACACCATGCCCGACTATTTTTTGTATTTTTGGTAGAGATGGAGTTTTGCCTAGTTGGCCAAGCTGGTCTCAAACTCCTGATCTCAGGTGATCCACCTGCCTCCTAATCCCAAAGTCCTGGGATTATAGGCGTGAGCCACTGTGCCTGGCTCCTACGCATTCTTTCATTCCAGACCTGCTTCCTCACCAGTCTCTTATGTCTAGGAGTGCTCTTCTGTAAGTTCTGGTTTCTGAGCATATAGAAGTCTGGGAAAATGGAGTCTGGGAATAGAGGGGACTTCTTACCAAGTCATTTTAAAACCCTGACTTGTCTCTGTCCTTCCATAGTCATCCTGCTCTCCCTGCATGGAGTGATACAATAGTTATCAACCTTCTGTGGGCATGAGATAGCCCCAGCTTTTATTTTTTTATTTTTTGAGACAGAGTCTTGCTCTGTCACCCAGGCTGAAGTGCGGTGGCACGATCTCGGCTCACTGCAACCTCTGCCTCCTGGGTTCAAGCGATTCTCCTGCCTCAGCTCCTGAGTAGCTGGGATTACAGGCGCACACCACCATGCTCGGCTGATTTTTGTATTTTTAGTAGAGATGGGGGTTTCACTATATTGGCTAGGCTGGTCTCAAACTCCTGACCTCATGATCTGCCTGCCTTGGCCTCCTAAAGTGCTGGGATTACAGGCGTGAGCCACCACACCCGGCGACAGCCCCAGCTTTTAAAATATCAGATTTCAGAGGCCCATTCTCAGAAATCATGATGAAGGAGGCTTGAGTGGGCCCTGGGAATCTGGATCCCAGGTGTTTCTGATATAAGCAGTCCCTGGGCCATACTTAGAGAAACATTAGAGGAAAGAACATGAATTTTGAGGTCTGAGAGAGACAGAACTGGGTTACTTATTGTGTTGTGCGTTGAGCAAGTTAATCACCATTTTTGAGTCTTCTGTTTCATCATCTATAAAATGCTGAACACTTCTCAGGGGAGTTTTCAGATGTTAGTGTGAAGATGTATATAAAGTGTTTAGCTGGGGCTTATTATTTTATTTTAAGTTATGGGATACATGTGCAGAACGTGCAGGTTTGTTACATAGGTGGTAATGGGGCCATGGCAGTTCACTGCACCTGTCAACCTGTCATCCAGGTTTTAAGCCCAGCATGCATTAGGTATTTGTCCTAATGCTCTCCCTCCTCTTTCCCCTCACTTCCCAACAGGCCCTGGTGTGTGATGTTCCCTCCCTGTGTCCATGTGTTCTCATTGTTCAACTCGCTAGGGCTTATTAAATAGGGCTTTTGGCTGGGTGCGGTGGCTCACGCCTATAATCCCAGCACTTTGGGAGTCCAAGGTGGGCAGATCATGAAGTCAGGAGTTCAAGACCAGTGTGACCAATATGGTGAAACCCCGTCTCTACTAAATATACAAAAATTAGCTGGGTGTGGTGGCATGTGCCTGTAGTCCCAGCTACTCAGGAGGCTGAGGCAGAAGAATTGCTTGAACTGGGAGGTACTGAGGTTGTGGTGAGCCAAGATCATGCCACTGCACTCTAGCCTAGGGTACAGAGCAAGATTCCATCTCAAAAAAAAAAAAAAAAAAAATAGGGCTTTTGGCTCTCCCCCTCTTTCAACACCAGGCAAGTGGCAACAGAGAATTTCAACTCCTCCTGGACCTGACATCAGCGGTGCCTTTCTAGCCGTGTGCCCCTGTGGAATGGTCACAGAAGTGTCTGGAGGGACACGTACCTCCCCAGTGCTCTGCCTGGACTGCCAATCCTGATTTCACAAGCAATAGCATAAAGGGAAACCACCAGGAGATCAGAGGTCAGCCACCTGCTGTCATTTTTATTTTCAGTCAACCACAGACAGGACATACACAATGTACACATTTACAGTGTGCTACAGAACAAGTCCACGGCACTCTATGCAGGCAGATGACCAGGCTCGAGCAGGCGACACTGTTACAGAGCAACACGCTAGGGTGGGGGAGGCAGTGGACGTGGAAGAGCAAGGAAGCATCTGGATCCTGGTCCTGTGCTGCTAGTTAGCTCCTGCCGCAATCGTGGCTGGTAAGTCTGCATTTCTGCACTGCAGTTGAAGGGTGTTAGCACTTTTAGCTTCAACCTGTGCCCAGGGTCACCCCCAATACCGAGGTTTAGCTGAGTTCCCTAAGTGGAAGCAGTGCTATTGTGGGATTGAATTCTCTCCCAGCAATTCAAGAGGGCAAAGGAGGTTTGATACATGGAAGGGAAGATGCTTACATGTCAGGGTTCAGCTTTGTGTCTGTTTCAGTGAATGTGTATGGTGTGTGTAGAGGTGGAGAGCTTGCCTAAGAGAGTCTTTGTAGTGTTTCTTTTATGTTGGACCCCGATCCCTGCAATTGGCTGATTTCTGAGAAGGAAAGCAGATTCTTTTTTTTTTTTGAGACGGAATCTCCCTCTGTCGCCCATGCTGGAGTGCAGTGGCACGATCTGGGCTCACTGCAACCTCTGCCTCCTGGGTTCAAGCGATTCTCCTGCCTCAGCTTCCTTAGGAGGAGCTGGGACTACAGACACCTGTCACCACGCCTGGCTAATTTTTTTGTATTTTTAGTAGAGATGGGTTTCACCATATTGGACGGGCTAGTCTGGAACTCCTGGCCTTGTGGTCGGCCCACCTCGGCCTCCCAAAGTGCTGAGATTACAGGTGTGAGCCACCGCACCCGGCCAGAAAGTAGATTCTTGGCAGAGGGGTTAGGAGTGGCCCTCCTGGGTCAGCAGGGCTTGGAGAAGCCTTGGGCCTAGTGGGAGACCCCTGAGGACAAAGACCCAACTCCTCTCCCATGGCTGCAGCATTTACCCAAGGTGAAGCAAGATCACTGTAGCAGGAAGGTCTTTAGAGCACCCCCTTGTCTGACAGATAGAGAAAAACAAGTCCCAGAAGCCTATCGGATGTGTCCGAGACCATGTAAAGGAGCCAGGACTAAAGCCCACTCCCTGTGCCGCTCGTTTTCCCAGGCAGGGTTTGATGCCTTATTCTCTCATGGGATGTGGAATGATTCCCTTTCACAGCAGCCTCTATGGAGCATTGGCCGGACTTCCCAAGACAGAAGGTTCTTACTTGTTTTCTACAGAGAGGAAAAATCATCCATCATTTAAACCCCTTAGCAAGTGGCCTCTGGGAATTATGACTACTTGCTAATAATAACACTGTCTCTGAGGTACCCAGCGAACTTTGAGGTCGACAGAACAGAGAAGTGTAAAAGCATAAAACTTCTTTCCATTCTATGGAAGAGGACAGCTGTGCTGTAAGCTGGGTCAGCAACTTGCTGTGACTCCTCTTCTCTTTAGTTGTCTGCCTCTTGTCACCTGAAGAAGGAAGAAAGAAATGCTGCAGGTTTTGAAATCTACCTCCTTGTCGAGTGACCCACACACTAGCCCACACTGTCTCTATGGAGACTGTAGACTACCTCGGCAGGTTAGCACAGAGCAGAAAGGGTAACATCTGGGGCATCAGGCCCTGTCCAGGTGTACACCTGCCTTGCCTCGTATCTGGGGTCCTGGGAGAGTTGTTTTGAAGGAGTTTTTTATATGCCGGTGGAAGAATCAGCACTGAATGACTGCCATTCGTTAGTCAGCTATAATTAACAGAGACAGACATTGTGCTATGTTGGCTACCAACTCTGCACAAAAGGTTGGACTTGGCTGGGCTTGGTGTCTCATGCCTGTAATCCCAGCACTTTGGAAGGCCAAGGCGGGTGGATCACCCGAGGTCAGGAGTTTGAGACCAGGCTGACCAACGTGGAGGAAACCCCATCTCTACTAAATATACAAAATTAGCCAAGTGTGGTGGTGTGCGCCTGTAATCCCAGCTACTTGGGAGGCTGAGGCAGGAGAATCGCTTGAACCCGGGAGGTGGAGGTTGCGGTGAGCCGAGATTGCGCCACTGCACTCCAGCCTGGGCGACAAGAGCAAAACAGCGTCTCCAGAATCAATCAATCAATAAATAAAAGGTTGGACTTGATAACATTTAAGGAAGGGCCTTTCCAACCTAAGGGGGCTACGATTTTAGAACTTGCTCCGTGGACTTTTCATGTTAATTGAGGTAGTTCATTAGAAACTGTAAGTCCAGCAGGGTTCTACTTCTGGGTTCTTGTGTATTTGTTTTGTTTTTGTCGATTTGACAGAAGCCAAACCCACCTAACTGCCACAGCCTCTAGTCCATTCTGTATTCCTGATTCTGTTGTTTTCACACTGGAACTATTATCCTCACGGCCTGAGATGTTCCCCTATGTCAACAGTTCTATCTCACAAAGGTGCTTTATGGCTCTGATATGACTCAAGAGGTAAAGAGAAAAAGAATAGTATTGAATGGAAGGGTTTAAGGTAGACATTGAGGCCATTGATTTGTTTTTTTTTGAGATGGAGTCTCGCTCTGTCTCCCAGGCTGTAGTGCAGTGGCGCGATCTCAGCTCACTGAAATCTTTACCTCCTGGGTTCAAGCAATTCTCCTGCCTCAGCCTCCTGAGTAGCTCAGATTACAGGTATTCACCACCATGCCCAGCTAATTTTGGCATTTTTAGTAGAGTCGGGATTTCACCATGTTGGTCAGGCTGGTCTCGAACTCCTGACTTCGTGATCCACCCGCCTCAGCCTCCCAAAGTGCTGGGATTACAGGTGCGAGCCACAGTGCCCAGCCCCGAGGCCAGTTTTTTCTGTGGGAGAAGTTTGAGACGCTGGAGTGCGTCCTGAAGCTGGGCTTGGATTATGCCCTCTGATCTTCCCTGGGCCTTTTAAGCACAGGTTTGCCTGGAGGTAACAAAGTGGGCAGCTGGCCCCTTAAAATCCTTTTCTAATGCTCTGATTTTATGTATGAACATTCTAAAAATAGAACCATGCTGGGGTGGGGGGTGTGGAGAGTGAAGAAAAAGATCATGAAAATAAAAAGTAGAAGAAGCAGGCTCAGGGTGTGGGTAGAGGTTGAGAGAAGCAGAATGTGTTGGGAAAAGATGGAGAAAAAGTAAGAGAACTGCATTGCAACATGTTAAGAAATTAGGGTGCTTTTTTTTTTTTTTTTTTTTTTGAGACAGAGTCTCGCCTCAGTCTCCTGAGTAGCTGGGACTACAGGCGTGCACCACCACTCCCGGCTGATTTTTGTATTTTTAGTAGAGACGGGGTTTCACCTTGTTGGCCAGGCTGGTCTTGAACTTCTGACCTCAGGCGATCCTCCCATTGGCCTCCCAAAGTGCTAGGATTACAGGCATGAGCCACTGCGCACAGTCCAGATAGACATTCTTTAAAAACAAAATATTTATAGATGAATCCATTAGTAAATGTGTGAATCATCCTGTCAAGCCCCATTTTACATGTGGGGAGAGTGAGCTATAATATGACGTCCCTATTGCCAGTTGGCATCAAGGGAGGTGCTAGAGTTGACCTTGACCAGCGTTGGAGAGAAGTCCAATGCTGAGCAGAGGGAGAAGAGCACATGTCCCCAACCGAGGATGTGTGGGCAGGAAGTGCCATCAGGATGCGGCTTCGCAGCTTGGGATGAGAATGGGCAGGGCTAAGGCCTTGAGTCTTCCTTCCCTGGCCCCACCTCGGAGCCCCAGGCCCGGAGTGACCGAGGTGGCAGAAGGGAGCTGGGCACTGCAAAGGGCCTCACGCGTTTCCTTTCCTTTCCTCAGTGGCGGGAGGAGAACCAAATCCTGTTATAAAACCGTCCCTTCTTCTCTTGGGAGCCACGCAAAATATCTGCTGAAGTTGGAAGTTGGGCTCATGCATGGCCTTTCCTTGCTTTTACTCTTTCCTCCTTTCTCTGAGTTCCTGAGTGCGGTTTCCAGAAGTTTCTCTCCTCATTTGAGAAAATGGAGTCTGGGAATGGATGGGACTTCTTGCCAAGTCAGTCGGAGGCAGGATGGATTTCCTGCAGATGACCTACCTTTGCGACTGACAGATTCCCCTAAATGTCCTTTTCTTTCCCCTTTGGGGGAAGATGGGAATTTGCATTGATTAGGTTGGTACAAAGGCAATTGCAGTTTTTGCCATTAAAAGTATAAGCAAAACAGCAATTGCTTTTGCTCCAACCTAATATTTTGTCTCTCCCTCTGCCCTAGTGTCTGCTCACAAACATCTCAGAAGGGACCCTCGAGCTGGAGCCCTCCAAAATGTCACAGAGGTGTGGCTCCCAGCTCCCACTCTATTTCTATCTGTGCTCCTGTTTGCTGATGAGTCCATTAGTAAATGTGTGAATCATCTTATCCAGCCCTATTTCACATGTGGGGAAAGTGAGCTGTAATATGACTTGCCCACATTCCTATTGCCAGTTGATATCAAGGGAAGCACTAGGGTTGACCTTGACCAGCGTTGGAGAGAAGTCCAATGCAGGGCGGAGGGAGAAGAGCACATGTCCCCGACCGAGGATGTGTGGGCAGAAGGTGCCATCAGGACGTGGCTTCGCAGCTCAGGAAAGAGACTGAGTGCGGGCAAGGCTGTGTGACCCACAGCCGTGTGGCCTCATCACAGAAAGCAGCCAAGTGAAGGGGGCTCAGCACATTCAAGTGAGCTTTGTCTTTTGAATTCTTATTTTCCCCCTTAGGAAGCTGGGCCTCTTTTAATCACTGGAAAATAGGAAGAAACTTTGTGCTTCCTCTTCCCTACTACGAAACGACTGATGAACGGTAGTACAAATAGGCCTCTCTGTTCTGAGGAGACAGAGAAACAAAAAATCACATTGCCTAGGCAAGACAAGTGCAAGTGTGCAGAGACCCAGCTCAGTATCCGTCTCTGGGAAGGCCTGCCAAGAGCTCTTATATAAGCTGCAGTGAGCTCATGCGTTTGATCAGCAGATCCTGGGTTTCAGGGCCAGGGGTTAGGCTGGAGGAGGGAGCTTAGAAGAGATTGTGTTCTTCCAAAGAGGGGGCGATCTGGGAAGAAAACATGTTCCTACACTCAGAATGATGGAAGCAATTTTCATTTCTGTGCCAGTCAACATAGACTTCCATTTCTCATGGTGTCACTGTCAGGAGAAGAGAAGGTGATGCTTGGTGTTATGAACTCTATGGTGTGAGTGAGGAAAGGGGTGGCGAAGGGAGGGATGGTGTTTAATGATTCAAAAGTGGGTAGATGTGTACTTGGGGTATGGATAAGAAAGCTTTCCTCTTGATGTGTAGGAAGTCAGGTAGGTGCCCATTTAGCTCCACCGTGCACAGGCTGGGAATCTATCAGGCCTTGGTTTCTAGTTCTTGCCTCTCCCTTAGGCTGTGCTTAAAAGGGGAAACTCATTTCATTCATTGACTGAGACCGGCTGAATATGCTGGCACCTGCTATCACTCGCTTTGCCTGCTTTTCCTCTGTTTGGCAGAATCACTGAGCTGGTAGACCTTTGCAAGCAAACTCACCACCCACCTTGCCCACCGTCTTGTCCAGAATACGTGCAGCCAGCCCACCCTGATCCTGGCAGCTAAGCACAGAACAAGTGGAATGATACCTGCTTTCCTTCCATTTTGCGCATTGAAAAGTCTCTCTGACCCTGCGTAAATGAGCTGACGATTTTCAACCAGGCTTCCCAGATGCTCTCTCGAGGGTTGACACACTTCCAGCTCAGTCCTGCCCTAGTGAGGGGGAGTATCTGTACATCACAGCAGCCTACCCACTCGCTGAGTCTAGCTTCCTATTTTTCACATGATGGGGCAATAACTGTAACTGTTTTTTAGCCAATAAATAAATCTGCAGGCATGATGGTCTATGTTTTACCTGTTCAAAATAATATTGTACCCAGTCACTCTGTAACTGCGAATACTTTAAACAGTTATTTCAGAATTAAGAACATGCATTTTTCAGGTGAATTTTTTTTTTTTTAATTTGAGATGGAGTTTTGCTCTCAGGTTGGAGCGCAGTGGCGGGATCTTGGCTCACTGCAACCTCTGCCTCCCAGGTTCAAGCAATTCTCCTACCTCAGCCTCCCTAGTAGCTGGGATTAGAGGTGCTTGCCACCATGCCTGGCTAATTTTTTTTTTTTTTTTTTTTTAATTAGAGATGAGGGTTTTACTATATTGGGCCAGGCTGGTCTTGAACCCCTGACCTTAGGTGGTCCACGTGCCTCAGCCTCCCAAAGTGCTGGGATTACAGACGTGAGGCACCATGCCCGAACTTTCAGGTGAATTTCTAACTCCTTCAAGTGTTTTGCATTTTCTCTCTGGCATCATTAGTGCTTATAACACTTCCCAATTTAGTGTCTTTGGAGAATTTAGTTCAGGAACTCTTTGCTTTCCTATTTCCAGAAGAATCGGGAATGTTTCAAATACAGCTAAGACCGTCTTTGGTGCCACCCAGCACTTTCTCCTCATGAGCGATGATAACATCCTGATTAAAATGTATTTGGGGACAACTGGGCTTAGTTAGCTCAGAAACAACAGAGCTCATATGCACCATACCTCAAAAGCCACCTCCAGCAGTACGGATGATACGCACAAACTTTAACACTCAAGAAAGAATCCTGCATGATGATGTATACTTAAGTATTCTGGTATGAGATGTCATGATACCTATAACTTACTTAAAAAAAAAAAAAAATAGCCAGGCGTGGCGGCTCACTCCTATAACTCTAGCACTTTGGGAGGCTGAGGCGGGTGGATCACCTGAGGTTGTGAGTGCGAGACCAGCCTGACCAACATGGAGAAACCCCATCTCTACTAAAAATACAAAATTAGCCGGGTGGGGTGGCACATGCCTGTAATCCCAGCTACTTGGGAGGCTGAGGCAGGAGAATCGCTTGAACCCGGTAGTCGGAGGTGCAGTGAGCCGAGATTGCGCCATTGCACTCCAGCCTGGGCTACAAGAGTGAAACTGTCTCAAAAGAAAAAGGAAAAGAAAAAAAAATTCAGCAGAAAAAGATGAAACAGATAGCGCAAAATGCTATCAATTGTTAAATCTAAGTGATGGGTACAGATTGCTCATTATACTCATGGCTGTACTTTTTGTATGTTTGAGCATTTTCATAAAAGACATTATTCCCAGATGCTCTAATTTCAGGAGGCATGTTTAACCTGTGGGGGCTTCGGGAGGTGGACGGGGAGCAGACGGAAGGCAGGAATTGCTTAGTTCTTCTAGGTCTATTACCATTACCTTAATTCCTGGTGGTAGCAGAGTATGACAATAGCAAACCCAAACAGCAGTTCAGTGACACCTCCGTTATCAACACCCTCCAGGCAAGTATGGTTCTCTGAGTTAAAAGATCTGGTTCTCAATCCCTTTACCTCAAGGATGTTGGGGAGAGAGGAAATATTCACCTGGAAAGCTTTTCTTTTCTTGAAGATCATGCCATTTTCTGGTAACCAATTGGTACCAGTTTTCTTAAAAAAATACAAAAGACAAAGAAAAGTTCATTAATTACTTCAAAAGTACTGTTGTTTAGCCCCTCAACAGAAAATGCAAACTTTCTGGAATCTTCTTCCAGATTGCCATGTTATGTTGTGGGGTTTTAAAGTTCATTTCATTTCCTATTATCTAGGGTAAAAATACATTATTATTTTCATTATTCCTCACCTTGTAATTCCTCCTAAGATTTCATTTTAAAAAGATTTTTGCTTTTTGGAGAGTAAAAATGCTCATTTTTTTTTTTTTTTTTTTTTTTGCATTACTCCAGGCAGTATTTTTTATCCCGAATGATGATTCACCCGAAAGGTTTTAAAAGGCCACTTCAACTCTCCACTCCACCTTTCAATACGTTACTAAATTCTGATATTTGACTACCTGACCTTATTTCTTTTGCCCCTGATCTTTAGTATGGTCTCCGCATATCTTTAAGATGCTCTTTAATACTGTGTGAATACTGTGATCTGGCTGAGGTTTCACCAGGTGTCCACTCTCGTCCATCTTGTCTCAAGTAGTGCCTTAGGATATAACCCAGCTGGTGCCTGGGAGCGAGGACCTGGGAAGGTAGGAGGACGTTGAGAGGGGCCTCCTGCTGCTCGGGGCTGCTGCTTGTCCCTGTGCCCTGCACCCAGACCTGTGAATGCTATCTTCCGTTCCGGCTCTGTGGAACAGGGAGGACAGGGACTTGGGTTTCCAGTTTGAGAAGGGAGTAAGTCATACATAGGGGATTAGTTTTGGGGTAGGAAATCCCTGTCCATTCCCGAGGCTCCGAGGCATTGGTAATGTTCCTGCAGGCACAGACTTGGACTTTGAAGGCAGATGCTGACAGATCTGAACCTGGGTCTGTCACTGTGAGATTTGCTCTGTTTCTCAGTGTTCCTCACTTGTCAAATAGAGGACCGTAGAGCAGCAAGTGGCTTCATGAGGTTTTCGTGAAGTTCAAAAGTGGTCATAAAAATAGTAGGCTTTGGACTAGATAATAAATCATAGTTGTTATTTAATAATAATTTCATTAATACCTGGGCATTTCTATCTTACCATGTACTTGACTTTACACTCTAAAAACTGTTTTTTTGAGGATTTCTCAGTTCTTCCTTCTATTTTTGGACTGTAATGTTCATGCCCACCTCCCTTGCCCAAATCAACCTGCCAAAAAATCTAGTTCTCTATGTCTTTTCATCCTGTGACTCCGTATCTTATTATGCTGATCTCTTACTGTGTTGTAACTCTACTTCTGTGCTGCCCTTTTATTCTTTGTCAATTCTGACCTTATCTCTAAGAAGTGAATTGCAAATATTTCTGTCTTTCTGTCCAAGTTGCATTTCATATTTTCTGAATCATGTAGCTGCCCTCCATGTGACCTAGAAAGCCCTTTGATGATCCATATTTAGCCGTATCCATCACTCAACAGATGTCTGGGTAGTTAAAGGCCCCCATGCGCTCCCTCTACATCCTGTGGTTTCAAGTTCCTGAGTTGTTAGTTAAAAAGCTTTCATCCCCCCTGCCCCCAACCCCATCCAGAGTAGAAGGACAGATACCCACTTTAGCTATTCATTCATTTATTCATTTAACAAGTATTTACTCATTATCTATGGCATGCTTGATACTGGGTTAGATGTTATCCTCTTTGTTCCAAATTCCATTTTCTTAATCTGACCCATTTAGAGTAGTCCTCCAGGTTTTCTGATGATTTCTCTAGAATCAGCATTGAGCATCCAATTAAACCATCTCTTCTATCTGCAGGGTTTCCTGACCCCTGGGAGACTTGGAGGCCCAATCGTAAGCTCTCATGCCTTGCTATAACGAACCTGCTGTTCCATGCACAGATTTCAGACTTACACAGGTTCGCCACAGCTCTATCTAGGGGAGTTTAGTTCGTGGATGAGGCTGCAGGGTTCCGCTTGTCGTCCTGCACCTTGGACACGAAGAATGAAGTAGTAGCAAGGGTAGAATGCCTCGCAAATTAAGTAGCTAATTGCCAAAACCCCTTGGTTTTCTGTGTCCCTGGTTTCCCACAGAGATGCCTATGAGGAAAGATGCTTCTCTGCTTTTTGAGCTCTCTGGATCTTCCCATTAGATAGCATCTCTTGGCATCTGAAAGGCAGCTTGCCATTCTGTTCTCCTGTGGAACACAGATGGCCCAGCCCACGCCTATCACTAATGAGGAATGCATACAGAGCTTCCTTGCTGGAGGCTCCCTTCAGCAACCCCAGTGCTCCTTCCCTCTGCTGGCCAGTCACTGTTGACCATGGCATTTAAATCTGGGAAGGCTGTTTGCTGCTCTCCCACTCACAGAGCTGAACAAAAAAGTCTATTAGGTGTAGGTCCTGGGAAATGAGTTGCATTCAGCTAGAACATGAAGACATTGAGGATTAAGGAAGGGATGGCTGCCGATTCAGTTGCCAGGGTTTTGGGATCCAGCTGTCCATGGAGGCTGAGTTTAAATATGAACAAGCACTGGAAGTTCTTCAGGAGGAACTTGATTAGACGGCTATACAGAGGTCGAACGGATGGGATATCAATTTGTCAATGCCATATTATCTCAAGTAGAATGCTAGCATGGTGGGAAACAATTAGAATGGAATGTTAAAGGCACTAAATTAGTGGAAAAAGCATAGCTTTTCTTTTTTTTGAGATGGGAGTTTCTTCTGTCACTCAGGCTGGAGTGCAGTGGCACTATCTTGGCTTACTGCAACCTCCGCCTCCTGGGTTTAAGCGATTCTCTTGCCTCAGCCTCCCGAGTTGCTGGAATTACAGGCATGCGCCACCATGCCCAGCTAATTTTGTATTTTTAGTAGAGATGGGGTTTCACCATGTTGGCCAGGCTGATCTTGAACTCCTGAACTGATGTGATCCACCCACCTTGACCTCTCAAAGTGCTGGGAGTCCCGGCAGAGCATAGATTTTCATATGAGACAGACCCGTGTCAAGTCTTAGTTCTATCACTTGCTATCTGTTAGACAAAGGACTTCACCTTTCTATGCATGGATTTCTGTATCTGTAAAAAAAGTACAATGCCAATATCATAGGCTGTTCTGAAGATCAAAAGGGAAAGCACATAAAAAGACCTTGACACCGTGCCTGGTACCTAGTAAGCAATGAATGGGAATTTCCTTTCTTATCTTCCTTTCCTATTTTCTCTTTACAGCAGAAAGTTGAAAGATGGACTCCAATATGATAGAACCAAGTTGAGCTAAAATCAATGACTCCATATGAAAGTTTTTACAATTCTGCTCTCTGGTTTTATTTAAAACTTGATTGAATTTGAGATGAAGGATAGTTTCTTTTTCCTTGCTATTGCAAGTCTGATACAGGTTTGATATTTATGATTAGAAGTTCCAAACTGCTAATATGGACCCCAAGTAGAAAGGCAAAAATCTGTTTGATCCATTAAGGAATGAGTCTCAAGTATAACCCATTCCTTGATGCCTCAAGTAGAACCCATTCCTTAACTAGTGAGTCTCTGAGAATCAATTTCACCTGTTAATAGTGCCATGTCTCCAGTATAACCCATTCCTTAAACTCTCAGAGCTACCAAGGGGCAATCACAACCATTATCAGTGACCCTCGAGGGTGCCAGTGAGTCAGGGCAATCCTGCCATGTATAAGACTGGTCTAAAAGGTTGGTACTCCCTGATCCAGAACTTGCTCTTAGAGTCATTTTTCATTCTTTCAGAAAATAAGGAACACCAAGAAATGCTGTTCAAAAGGAATTAATAGATTTACCAATTTAACTTTAATGCCTACAAAAACAGTTTAAACAGCTTTGGGGGCAAGGTAGATTAGTTATTGTTTGTTTCCCATCCAACCAGTTCAAAGCTTTTTCCTATAAGCGCAGGGGCACGTTGACTCCCACACATGGCAGCCCTTTCCATATGAGAGCAGCTCCAGGAGCAGTTATTAAATGGAATAGAAGTTAACCTGTTTACGACTGTGTTTTTCAGACCTGATTCTGTTCTCTGGAGTTGCACAGATGAAGTCTAGTTCTCTGGAGTTACACAGATGAAGGGCCTAGATCATTGATTCTCGATTGAAGATGTGTAGAGGGAAACAATAAAAATAGACAATCTCATAAAGAAACAAGAAAAAGTGTCTTAGAATGGAGACTGGCTGGGCACGGTGGCTCACGCCTGTAATCCCAACACTTTGGGAGGCCAAGGTGGGTGGATCACCTGAGGTCAGGAGCTCGAGACCAGCCTGGCCAACATGGTGAAACCCTGTCTCTACTAAAAAATACAAAAATTAGCCTGGTGTGGTGGTGCACACACATAGTTCCAGCTACTCAGGAGGCTGAGGCAGGAGAATCACTTGAACTTGGCAGGCAGTTAGCCAAGATTGTGGCGTTGCTCTTCAGCCTGGGCAACAGGAGCAAAATTCCATCTCAAAAAAAAAAAAAATCGATGAATAAAAAGTGGAGACTTCTTGTCCGAGAAAAAGCACTTTTTGGGATATGAGTGTAGAGGATGGAGTTTCCACTTCCACTGAGAACAACAACAACAAAATAAATGGTGGGCTTAAGGCAGTGTTTTCTAAT
The DNA here is from genome assembly GCA_004027715.1 of Plecturocebus donacophilus. Lineage (NCBI taxonomy): Eukaryota > Metazoa > Chordata > Mammalia > Primates > Pitheciidae > Plecturocebus > Plecturocebus donacophilus. The sequence goes on along the minus strand of PVKP010009926.1, from coordinate 46,366 downwards.
CTACAGATGTTAACAAATAAAGGATTCTCTGGTTCTTTACTAGGAGTTCTCAGAGACTCTCTATGTACCTCCAGAAGAGATTTAGCACGTGACCACAGAACTCTTTTTTTCATGGAACATCTGATGGATACTAGTGTTTTCGGAGACACATTTTAGGAAGTTATGGTTTCAGATATGCTGTGGGGACTCAGACTGGACATTTGAAATAATTTCCTGATTGATTAGTGTTAGATCCTGGAGCTGGCGGCCAAGGGAGACTGTGAAGTTTCCTTCCTTGGAAGGTTGGTAGACTCTTCCTCCTTCCCCCAACACCCACTCTTTTAATATCAGCATTATACACCCACCTGCCTGGGAGTGTCGAGGTGCAGGCCTGATACATAGGGGGTCTGAGCATCTAGAGCCTTGCCATCCCCATGATTCTATTTTTATGGATCTCAATTGTGGTAGCATTGCACGGAAGGCACAGCTTAGCTGGGACAGGAGGGAACTGAGAGTTTTGGCCGAGAGAAGAGGGGGCTAGAGATGGGAAAAGTTGATGCAATTATTTTTGGCAGGAGTTGGAACCAAAGCAGCAGAAGAGAGTAAGTTTTAAGACTCTCTGGCAAAGTAACTTCCTAATCTGTCACTGAGTATGTGTAAAAAAGTGATTAGTGGGTCTCTATATTTATCATGATTACTCACAAATATGTAATTTACATAATATATACAGCACATTAAGTACTATGTCACCTTATATAATGTGCATATGTATAATGTATATGCATGTTATGTAACGCCAGTCTGGAGGCTCTTCCAGGTTCTGCCAAGTATTTCCTAATTTATTTGGCAATTTTAACGTATCTTTTCCATCTGTGGAAAGAACTCTCTTGAGAGGGGCCGGTCTCTGACCTGAATATAATCATCCTACTAGGTCTATCTCCACTCTCAACTCACTGGGGAAATCCCACAAAGACTAAGCCATAATGAGACACAATTCCTAGCCCATCGGTTTAGGGGCAGCACAGTGTATTAAAGAGTTCCTGCTTGACGGTTTTATTGCTATTGGGGTATACGGGGGGCAGGTGAGAACATTTCTGTACCATGGCCAGAATCAGAATAAGAAATAAGGGACTAGTTTCTCCCCTGACTAACCATGTGGCTGTGAGAAGTCGCTAAACCTCATTAAGCCTTTCTCTCCTCAGTAAGATTGAGAAAATACCTTCTCTGCTAACTTCAGAGGTTGCTATGAGGGTCACTATGATGAGAGACTCCACAATAAGAAACCGCAGTCATAGTGTTTAAAGGATGATTTGCAAGGCACGATTAAACAACACAAGATTTACTAAGGTCACCAAATTGGAAGTGCAATTCCACCGAAGTCTGTTATACTCTATGCCTCTAGGAAGGACTTGGGATATGTCTCTCAAGCAACATTGCAAGGTCCTGTGCACTAGGGTACAGCAGGTACAGGCCATTTCCGCACAGCTTCTTCATGAGACCTGTGAGTCTCTGAGAATCAATTTCTCCTGTTAATAGTGCCACGTCTCAGCAGCCCCAGTCTTGGGGGATCATGGCTGAAACACGTGTACAAACTTCTGTGAAACCCGAACCTGCCTCAGTTTCAGAATTAAGTGGCTTCCAAGCTAGTACCTGTAGTAATTCTGGAGCTTGCTGGCCCCATCACCAAGGATCCCATCATGAAAGATATTCTTCAGGTGGCCTGGTTCTCTCTCCCCTTACTCAGCATTCTGCACTGTTACGTTCAGCAGAATGGTCCTAGATCTTGATCCTAGATGGTCCTTCACAGTTAAGCACCATTTGTACACACAATCTTAAAATTCCCTTCTTTGTCCAAAGTTCCTGCCCCATGCAAGGGGATTAGAGGCAGCTGAGTGGAGCGATATCAAGCGGGCCCAAGTTTCCACTGAGAAATCTCAGAGAGGGATGGAGGCCCAATGAAGCTCTGCAGGGCCTTGGCCTTGGGAAGGAGGATCATGCTGGCACCTGCTGAGTGAAACCCACTGAGCTCTGCTAAGACCCCTCCGTCCTGGCTGGCAGTATCTTCCAGAAGATGCCTCAGTCCTCCTTGCAACTCTCCACTGAGGTCATCCCTGCAGTTGCCAAGGTTGTTTCCAAACTAAGAGACTGTCATGACCATGATGAGGTGACATGTGGTGACTTCAATCTGATGATCTGTTTAGTACCTTCAACCTCAGCCCGACTTCTTTTCCATTCAGGCCAGAGAGAACCTCTGGGACGCAGCACAAGGCTCTCGTTTTCATGCGTGGGCTTATCCCAGCCACGCATGTGCTGCATGTTTGTTCCTCCCTGGCAACCTGGATCCAAGTGGAATCACTTTCCAGTGACCAGAAATGACCCTCTACTGAGATGCGTGGGTCCTTTTCTCTATTAAATATCTTTGTAACGGCACCTACTTTCAAGCTGTGTTAGCCAAGACACCTGGAAAAGTCTCTGAACTTTTCTGAGACCCAGTCTTCTTATCTGACAAACGGGACAGTAAATCCAGCCCAGCATGTCTTTCATGCTTGTTTTGAGGCTCCAGAATAGGAGTTCTCAGTCTCTTCTTTCATAATAAGGCGCTGCTTTCATTCCCCTTAACCCTTGTGATCGCCTGTGGCCGGGAGCTGCGTCCTGACAATGAAATGGTGGAGTGGGGGAGTAAGAACCTTCTTTTTCTTTACCACTTTCTGTCCCATACTACCTGTTTTATTCCAATCCGGAAAAGTCCATCAGTAAATAAATATGTGTATATATACATATATATATAGGCTAAATACACACACACGCACACACACACATGCACACACGTGAGACCATCCCAAAGTATGACTTTGCACTCATATTCTGGGAGCGGTGAGTGTAAAGAAGCAGGAGAGCGCTGTCTCCCGGTTTCCTCAGCAAAGTTCCTTCCTTCCCATCTTTTCTGCCTTCAGGAATAGTCTGCCACCAGGGCTTGGAACTCAAACAGGAAACACGCTTTGGCTTGAAAAAGAAAGAAGCTGGGGGTGGTTTTTTTTTTTCCTTCCCTTTTTACACAATATTATGACACCAATTTGAAAAATAAATCCCAGTTTCTCCGCTTTCCCTCCCAGGTGTTCACAGAACTAAGAAAATAAACACCACATCTAAGGTGTGCTGTGCAGGCAGCTCTGGGGCTCTTGGAGCCACCTCTAAACAAACACACAGCCACCAGGAGGCTCCGGGAAAGGAACCAGTGCCCACTGATGGCGCAGAAGCCCAAGAATGGAAATACAGCTTTCCACGGCCTTTCTGCCTCCTCAGCAGGTTCAGGGAGAAGTTGTCACTCAAAGGACGACCGAGAAACCATCGTGCGCCTGCCGAGCCTTGCCAAGGATCATGCCCTGAGAGCTGGAGGCCGTTTTGTCTCTGTACAGAGGGAGCTTTGTGCAAATTCTCTGGAACCAGAGCCCTTTCTCCTGGCCACATCCGATCTCACCGTAGGCAGGAAACCTGCAGCCTGTTCCTCGTGAGCGTTCCGCGAGGACACTTACAGGGCTGGTAGAAAGAAAGGGGGATTTCTCTTCAGTCTCAGAAAATTCGACTCGAGGCCTGTGGGGATGTGGAGGTCACTGCATGAGCCAGCCACACGCTTTTGGGCCCTAAGTCCATTCGAAATGTTTTGTTGGCACTGGCTCTGCTAGGGGTGTACCCGATGTCGAAATAGAATGCGTGGCAAGGTGAAGTTTTCTTCTCGAAGGGTGGCTTTGCTTCCACTGGTTAGAGAAGAGTGTATATGTGTGCGTGTGTGTGTGTGCATGTGAGTGTGCACATAGATGTGTGTGTGTGAGTGTGCATTATAGTTTCTCGTTTTCTCTCTTGGTTGAGCTGGTGTTTGGCACACTGTTTAGTCTTTCGAACGGCTCTTCCTCCTCAACGAGAAGAAGCTGCTCTTCTGCGGAGGCCCCATCATCATGGGCGCTTGGTTCTTGTGAGTAATTTTAATCTGAAAGCAAAGAGGCAGAAATGAATTAGTGGCATGCAAATCTCAGTAGCCTAAGGGAGAGTGAGTGGCAGAGAAAGGAAAGGCCAGCTTCGGTCTGGAAGGAGCCCCATGCAGAAGGACAACTGTCCTTGAATGGCTTCAAAATTGGCAACTTGACCCTGACCGGGCCTGGAGTTTGGCACAGCTGGAGGTGAGGGGCGGAAGCACTGGGGAGAGACAGGTGTGAGCTTCCCACGCGGTGATCAGCCCACACCTGTCCTGAGTCCTTGGTATTCACAGACTCTCAGAATGGCACAGTCAGAGGAGCTCTCAGGGACTCAATCAGCCCCTCCGCAGGAGCCCTTAGACTAGCCTAAGTTCACAAACAGAGCAGCAGGACAATTAGAGCCCAGTCCTTCAGCTTCCCAGCCGCCATCGCTCCTGGCCATTCCTGCCAAGGCAGTGCAGAGATGTCAACCAAGTGCCCGAGGCTTTGGTCTGACCTCTGACCAAGCAACGTCGTGTGGAGAGTTCCCAAAGTATTTCCTTAGGTATTTCCTCTTTTCTTAGCTTTCTATGGAAGACCCTAATTCTTTTTTTTTTCATGAGACGGAGTCTCACTCTGTCACCCAGACTGCAGTGCAGTGGCGTGATCTCAGCTCACTGCAACCTCTGCCTTCCAGGTTCAAGCAATTCTCCTGCCTCAGCCTCCCGAGTAGCTGAGATTACAGGCACCCACCACTACGCCCGGCTAGTTTTTGTATTTTTAGTAGAGACAGGATTTCACCATGTTGGTCAGGCTGGTCTCGAATTCCTGACCTTGGGATCCTCCTGCCTTGGCCTCCCAAAGTTCTGGGATTATAGGCGTGAGCCACTGTGCCCTTAAAACTTCTTTGAATTTTAGGCTTTATAAGTGTTTTCTCCTGTAAACTTTAAGTGAAGTGGAAGTGAAAGACACCGATGAATTCTCATTTTTGCCTTTCTTCCCAACCTTATCCTCAGGTCATGGCTTTGAACTGCTGAATTCCTGAGTGTTGCCTTGCAACCTTAATAATCTACATTATCAGTCCATCCACAACATTTATTTATTTATTTTCCCAAGATGGAGTCTCACTCTGTCGCCAGGCTGGAGTGCAGTGGCATTATCTTGGCTCACTGCAACCTCTGCCCCTCGGGCTCAAGCGATTCTCTGCCTCAGCCTCCCGAGTAGCTGGGACTGCAGGCGCATGCCACCACGTCCAGCTAATTTTTGTATTTTTAGTAGAGACGGGGTTTTACCATGTTGGCCAGGCTGGTCTCGATCTCTTGACCTCGTGATCCACCTGCCTCGAGCTCCCAAAGTGCTGGGATAACAGATGTGAGCCACCGCGCCCGGCCATAATATTTATTAAGCGTGATAATGTTCAAAATAGTATGATGATGTGGGAACCGGAAACACTTCGAATTCTAAGGCCTGGGTTTGAGTCCAGACACTTCCACGCCTTTGCTGTGAAAATTTAGATGAATCATTGACTCTTCAGAGCTAGCGCTTACTGAACTGTAAATGAGGAGGATAAGATTTGTCTTATTTTCCTCACAAAGAACAAATAATAGATTGTCAATGAAAGCCCAGTGTAAACTGTAAAATGGAAAGAACAGTTACTGAAATCCTCGGCTTGTATTGAAGGAGAAAGAGAAAGATGGATGTCAAAAGAAACAGGAGCTATGAACCCATTCTTGTGCCTTTTACTACATTGTAGGAAGTGAGAGTGTGACGCAGGGCGCTGCTGTGAGCCAGGTTTACATTTAAAGGGCTCCAGGAACTGTAACCCCGGCACTTTGGGAAGCTGAGGTGGGCAGATCACTTGAGGCCAGGAGTTTGAGACCAGCCTGGCCAACATGGTGAAACGCTGTCTCTACTAAAGATACAAAAGTTAGCTGGAGGTGGTGGTGGACACCTGTGATCCCAGATACTTGGGAGGCTGAGGCAGGAGAATCGCTTGAACCTGGGAGACGGAAGTTGCCGTGAGCCAAGATCGCACCCTTCACTCTAGCCTGGGAGACAGAGTGAGACTCCATCTTAAAAAAGTAAAATAGAAATAAAGGGCTCCAGGACATGGAAGAGAAGGATAGAACCAAAAGACATTGTGGACAATTATACAACCTGGTGATAAACGCTGAGCATGACCCTTATGTTGGCTTTTACCAGCCTGGAGATGTAAAAGGGAAGAGAGTCTCTGTTTTGTGATAGTCACCAGACGAGAAAACCGAGAATACATCAACATCATTTGGTGCTGTGTGTCTTATTGCGGGCCTTATGTTCATCCCAGAACTCACGGAAGTGAGGCATAGGCTGGACCCTGGCCACTCGGGCAGCACTTATCTGCAATGCAGCATTCTTTGTGGCACGTTCCCTTGTGGTCAGCCTTCTCTCACTCCTGATCTCCCGTGCCCCATGACGGGAAGGACTTCAGCTTATTCACCATGGTACTCTCTGAGCCAGTGCAGTGCCTGTTCAGGGTACCACACGCTGTGGGAGTACTGACTGATACACCCTACCAACCAGAAAGACAGCCCGTGCTGGCCGGGGAGGTGGCTATGCTTGAGGCAGAGGATGGCAGCTGGTGCCATTTCCTGAGGGTAGAGCCTTTTTTTTTCTTTTTAGATGAGACAAGACCCTTGCTTCTCCTTTTTCTCCCTTTAGCTGAGCTATTTATTTGCTCGTTAGTACCTCCAGGGCAAAGAAGAGGAAGTAAAACTCAAATCTGTCCTGCTTCTTTTTCAGCAGTTCTGGCAAAGGTCTTGATAGGGTAGGAGTCTGGAGCTCCTGGGTAACATAATATTTTGGTCAGCTTTGTGGATTCTATTACTATAGAACCGAAAGAAGTATGAAATCATATCTTCATTTCCAGTCAAAGAGATATCAGTCCCTTACCCACAAATTAGGGGCTAGCAGGTAAAATAGTTATGATCTCATTTTAGGAGGTAGTTGGCTATGGCTAAGCCTGCCTTTTCAATCCCTGATAGGGAGAGGTGATCCCACATTTCTGGAGTTAACACTCAAGCTTCTTTGGTAGTTGGGCAAGTTTGGCAATTAGCTAAAGTCTCCATGATTTTCTTAAAAACTATTCACAATGGGCTGGGCGCAGTGGCTCACCACATCTGTAATCCCAGCACTTTGGGAGGCCAAGGCAGGCGGATCACGAGGTCAAGAGATCAAGACCATCCTGGCCAATATGGTGAAACCCTGTCTCTATTAAATATACAAAACTTAGCTGGGTGTGGTGGTGCGTGCCTATAGTCCCAGCTACTCAGGAGGCTGAGGCAGGAGAATCACTTGAACCCGGGAGGTCGAGGTTGTTGCAGTGAGCCAAGATCACACCACTACACTCCAGCCTGGGCTACAGAGCCAGACTCCATCTCAAAAAAAAAAAAAAAAAAAGCAGCTTAGTGCATCGTTTTCTGCTCTGTTACAGAGAGAATTGATACACTAGCCTCTTGCATGATAGTTCGGAATTCACAAAACTACTATAGCATGTAATTTCCCCTTTAAAATGGAATAAAAATGTGAACTTCAGTAGGACCGGGGATTGACTTTGTTTGGGGGCTGTTTTCTGCAAATCAACACATTTTTATTACTTCAAGAGAAGCAAGAGACTGAGGGACTTCTTCCTGAATGTTGCCTTCTCGGGGTGAGTAATTCAGATAATGCCTAGTAAAGTGGCCAATAACCTTAAGTGTGAACACTTCCTAAACCATTTGAAAGGTGTCCGAGGGGCCAGGGATGGCGGCCCACGTCTGTAATCCCAGCACTTTGGGAAGCCGGGCGAGCAGATTGCTTGAGGGCAGGAGTTTGAGACCTGCCTGAGGAACATGGTGAAACTTTGTCTCTACAAAACATGCAAAAACTAGCCAGACGTGGAGGTGCATGCCTGTAGTCTCAGCTACTTGGAATGCTGAGGTGAGAGGGTCGCTTGAGCCTGGGAGGTCGAGGCAGAAGTGAGGCGTGTTCTCACCACTGCACTCCAGCCTGGGTGGCAAAGTGACATCTTGTCTTAACAACAAAACAACAAAAAAGAAAAGTGTCTGAGATCTGCCCTAATTTTAACTGGAGATGCATAGAAGGGCACAAATCTGAAAGGTCTCAAATAGTCTCTGTGATATTTTTAAAGTTAAAGAAATAAGCCCAGCGCGATGGCTCACACCTATAATCCCAGCACTTTGGGAGGCCGAGGTGGGTGGATCGCGAGGTCAGGAGATCGAGAGCATCCTGGACAACATGGTGAAACCCCCGTCTCTACTAAAAATACAAAAATTAGCCGGGCGTAGTGGTGTGTACCTGTAGTCTCAGCTACTGGGGAGGCCGAGGCAGGAGAATGGCTTGAACCTGGGAGGTGTAGGTTGCGGTGAGCTGTGATCACACCACTGCACTCCAGCTTAGGTGACAGAGCGAGACTCCATCCAAAAAAAAAAAAAAGTTAAAGAAATATTCCTCCTTAAAATGAGCCTAACAGGAGGGAAGGTTTGCATCGTCTTTCAGGTCTTAGCTGTTTTGGGCTCTCCAAGATCCTAGAATGCTCTGCTTCATGACAGTGTTTCCTGCCATCAGAGGCCTTCAAATGTAACTGGACAAGGCCAGGCACAATGGTTTTCACTTGTAATCCTGGCACTTTGGGAGGCTGAGGTGGGGGGATCACCTGAGGTCAGCAGTTCAAGACCAGCCTCACCAACACAGTGAAACCCCGTCTCTACTAAAAATACAAAAATTAGCCAGGCGTGGTGGCACATGCCTGTGATCCCAGCTACTGGGGAGGCCGAGGCAGGAGAATCACTTGAACTGGGGAGGCAGATGTTGCAGTGACCCGAGATCATGCCATTGCGCTCCAGCCCACGTGACAGAGCGAGACTCCGTCTCAAACAAAACAAAACAAAACAAAAGAATGTAGCTGGACAGTCAGGTTTGCAAAGGGTGGGGAAGAAGTGTGGGATTTGCTGAGGAGCCGCGAAACTCAACTAGATCATTGCTTCTCAGAGTGTGGCTCACAGGCCAGCAGCGTCAGGATCACCTTGGAACCTGATAGAGATGAAAACTCTGACATCCAGACTTACTGAATCAGAAGCTCTGGGACGTGGCCCAGCAATCTGTGTTTCACAACCCCTTCAGGTTATTTAGATGCACACTCAAGTTTGAGAATCACAGGACTGGATAACTAGGATCATCTTCGACTTTGAGATTCTGCTATCATCTAACTCTGGGAGAAGATTCTGGATTTTGAGGCTCAAATTATGCCACCTGTGATGGTGAAGCCTGAGAGATCACCTTCCAGTGTTACGATCATGAGACAAGTTTTCTTAATAAATATATTATACATATATATACATGTATAAACAAATATGGGCTCATTTTTAAGAATTTAGAAAATACAGGCCAGGCATGGTGGCTCACGCCTGTAATCCCAGCACATTGGGAGGCTAAGGCGGGTGGATCACTAGGTCAGGAGGTCAAGACCATCCTGACCAACATGGTGAAACCCCGTCTCTACTAAAATACAAAAAGTTAGCCAGGTGGCATGGCGCGTCTGTGGTCCCAGCTACTCAGGAGGCTGAGGCGGGGGAATCGCTTGAACCCGGGACGGGGAGGTTGCCGTGAGCCGAGATCACGCCACTGCACTCCTGCCTGGAGACAGAGCAAAACTCCGTCTCAAATAAATAAATAAATAAATAAACAAATTTAGAAAATACAGAAAAAATGTAAGGATCACACAGAGGTAGTAACTGTTAACGTTTTGATATATTGCTTCCAGTTTGTTTTCATGCTCATATGTTTTTAGTTCATTGAAATCACCAAATCACCTTCTTAATCTGCCACTTTCATTTAACGTTTTTTCATTAGTCATTAAATATTTATTAAATATGGTTTCCAGTGGCTGAAAATGATTCCATTTGATGGACCTCACATAGCTTATTGAAGCCTTTCCCTAAACATTGGGCTTTTAAAGGAAATTTTTAGGAAATTTCCAACCTTTTGCTATAATGAATAATGTAGACGTGCCATTCTTCTATATCAATCTCTCTGTATTTCTGGTAATCTATATTTTACTTAGAATAAATTCCTAGAAGTATACGAACAATTTTTAAAAGTGAAAATAAATGAACTAAATCAATGTATATTAATATTTATAACAGTTCTTGATGCCTGGGTCTAGAGGCTTTTCAGAATGGCTATAACCATTGATACTCTTTCCTCACTGTTTGGGTGTCCTGGTCTCTGCATACCCTTGACAGTAATGAATATTTAGACAAACAAAAAAAGCTGCGCTATTTAGTAAGTGAAACATGGCATGGCTTTCTCACTGTTTTAAGTTGAAAATCTTTTCTTCCTTTTTAGAAAACTTGTGGGCCGGGTGTGGTGGCTCACGCCTGTAATTTTAGAACTTTGGGAGGCTGAGGCTGGCAGATCACAAGGTCAGGAGATCAAGACCATCTCAGCCAACATGGTGAAACCCCGTCTCTACTAAAAATACAAAAATTAGCCAGGCATGGTGGCACACGCCTGTAGTCCCAGCTACTCCGGAGGCTGAGGTAGGAGAATTGCTTGAACCCAGGAGGCGGAGGCTGCAGAGAACTGAGATCGCGCCACTGCGCTCCAGCCTGGTGACAGATTGAGACTTTGTCTCAAAGAAAAACAAACTTTTCCAAATAATTATATTTCTTTTCTGCTTCAAGTATATTGCATTGACTAAAATTTCCAATGTTAAAAATACATGTCATGTTCATAACTTTAATGAGAATTCCGATAGTGTTTTACTAGTAAGTAAAATACTAGCTATTGGTTTAACATATATTTAACAAAGGTATTCATTAGTGGGGGAGAACCTTTCTGATCTTAGTTTTCAGGAGTTTTTATCTTGAAAACTCAGAAATGTTGAATGTCATTGAATACTTCTGGGTTGTCTATTTTATCATGCAATTTTTCTATTTAACATTAGAAGACTTTCTTTCATTCCTTTGATATGCTCAGAGGGGTAAATGATTCTTTTAATACGCTGTTCAATTCTGCCTACCAATGCTCTTTTTTTTGAGACAGAGTCTCGCTCTGTTGTGAGACTGGAGTGCAGCGGCGTGATCTCAGCTCACTGCACCTTCCACCTCCCGGGTTCAAGTGATTCTCCTGCCTCAGCCTCCAGAGTACCCAGGACTACAGGTGCCCACCACCATGCCCGGCTAATTTTTTTTGTATTTTTAGTAGAGACAGGGTTTCACGTGTTAGCCAGGATGGTCTCGATCTCCTGACCTTGTGATCTGCCTGCCTTGGCCTCCCAAAGTGCTGGGAATACAGGGGTGAGCCACAGTGCCCAGCTTCTACCTACCAATACTTTTAACTAGAATTCTTATGTCATATTTATATTTGGAATTGGTCTGTTTTCTATTTTTAAATGTAATTTTTGTAGGGTTATTGAATGTCTTCATTTCATAAAATGGATTGAGTACCTTTCCATCTTTGTCTATACTAAGAAACAGTTTACCTAAACATGTGTTTCCTAGTATGATCAAAGAGCTCACCAATAAGGCCATGTGTTTTAAGATCATTTAGTATGTAATTCTTTGAAATAATTTTGTTTCATTAATGGTTACCAGGCTTTTCATCCATCTTCTTAAGATGTTCAAGCTCATTAGAATCAGGATGACTATATATTTTGTTTTATAATTTTTTTTTTCGAGACAGAGTCTCACTCCATCACCCAGGCTGGAATGCAGTGGCATGATCTTGGCTCACTGCAACCTCTGGGTTCAAGCGACTCTCGTACCTCAGCCTCCTGAGTAGCTGGAATTAAAGGCATGTGCCACCACACTTGGCTAATTTTTGTATTTTTAGTACAGATGGGGTTTGCCATGTTGGCCAGGCTGGTCTCAGACTTCTGACTTCAAGTGATCCTCGGACCTCAGCCTTCCAAAGTGCTGGGATTACAGGTGTGAGCCACTGCGCCCTGCCTATTCTATAATTTTTTAACTGGAGCCTTCTTATTTTTGTAATTTATTGAGTAATCAACCATGGTGGCTTTGATCTCCTCGTGAAACTCTTGTTCTTTAGGATAATTTTTAAGTCTCTAAGTGACTACATTTTGTTTATTCACTTAATCTTCTATTAGTAATTTCTAGTTTTATTGCTTTGTGGTCAAAGAAAATGATCTTTATAATTTCTGCAACTGGGTTTTACGGAGTTTTTTTTCCCTTGTAAACTAGTTTGTGATCTATTTTAGTAAATATGAATGCTTGGAACAAATATGATATTTAATTTCTTTATGAGTTATAGAGAGTTAGTTCATCCAAGCATTTATTTTTTTGCTACTTAACTTCAAAAATGGAAAGAAATATTTTAAAGCTTCTCAATATCTGTCAACTTCTATATCGATCTTTTCTCAGAATATATATTTATATTATTTTTTCACAGTATATATTTTATTTTTTCAAAGTATAATGTATTGATATTATTTTTTCACAGTGTATATTTTATTTTTTCAAAGTATAATATATTGACATTATTTTTTCACATTATATTTTTATTCTGTTATTAAATATCTAACATTTTATGACCACCATATCTCATAATTGAGTGTACTTTTTATCAAATGAAAAATGCCTTAACTTATTCTGCTTTATGCTTTTGGCACAAGGGAAGGTTAGTTTGCCTACAATTAGCATAATTAACATTACAATTTCTTCCTTTTAATTTCTCTGTGCCTGACAAAGGATAAAATAAGAGGAGATATATTATATATAATATGTACATCCTTTTACTTTAGATGTATCTTTTGTAAGAAGCATATATTTGGATTTTCATTTTTAACTCAAAACTCAATATATTGATCTTTTAATAGGGAATTTTAACTCATCTATTTTTCTTTTCAGTATTTATATGTATATAGTCTTAACCTCATTCAACTTGCTTCCAGAAACTTTTAAATGTTGGCTTATATTTTGCTTTCTATTGACAGGGCTTATATGTTTTAAATTCTTCCAGATTTGAAAGAATGGAACGGAAATAGGTGTGTGCCCTATTTTTAGTTTCACTAGTGATTGTCTACCTATTAAAATTATCTTCTGAGTTATATGTTTTATCATCAAAGTGAAGAGAGACAATGAGAAACTTCATGTTTCTTTGCAATTCCTTCCTCAGGGTCTCCCACATGTTTTTGGCCTTTGTTAATACAATCTTGGGTTTAGGATACAGGTTATCAATGTTTACATGATACATCTTCTCTTTCAAAGAATGATTTTTGCCATTTGCATTTAGTTGCATAACCATATTTAACAGGTTTTTGGAAACTTCATTCTAATTTCACTGGTTTCCATTTTTACCAAAAGTTCTTTTGTGCTGTGATAGCCCATTCTTAAAGGCTTTAATTTTGAATCACTTAGTTGGTGTGTACCTTCAAGAAGATGTTTCAACACAGGGTACATGAGTTTTAACCCTTGCAAATTTAAGAATGATTTTCTGTTACTTTCTCTTATGGACTAAATTGTGTTCTCCTCAAATTCATATGTTGAACCCCTAATCCCCGATGTAACTGTATTGGTAAATAGGGCCTTTAAGGAGGTAATTAAGGTAAAATGAGGTCACAAGGGTGGGGCCCTAATCCTTTATGACTGGTGTCCTTATAGGAGGAGAAAGAGAAAACAGGAGTGTGCAAACACCAAGGAAAGGCCATGTGAGGGCACAACAAGAAGGCGGCCGTCGGAAGTCAGGAAGAGAGGCCTCCCCGGAAACCAGCCCGTTCGGCACCTTGGTCTTGTGTCGCCAGCATCCAGAACTGTGAGAAAATAAATGTCTGCTGTTTATGCTGCCAGTCTGTGGCATTCTATTACGGCAGTCAAAGCAGACGCATGCACCTTTACACATGGATTTCTGGACCTCATACTATGAAATCATTGGTTCACAGATTTTTTCATAGTGTGTTGTAATCTCTAAAGGGTGATATGGAGAAAGGGTGGTGTGGGCGTAAGAAGTATTTGGCTATTTCAAACACCAGTACTTGAATTTATAGGAATGGCAATCCAATTTTCAGCAAGCACTGAACCAGGCAGGAGAGGGTTTGATTTCTTTCAGCTTTTTTAGGGGGAGATGGAGGCGCTTGGATAGATTCTTCTCAACTCAGTTTCATCAAATGATAAATACTAGAAATTCCCCTCATCCTTCCTAACTCCAGTAAGGTGGAAAGCTATTATTTGCTATAGTGTGTTTTCATATTTTTTTCTTAGTCTTCATAAGATTGAGGTAAGATTTTTGCAGAGAAATTTCTGTTTTTGATAACCTTTGTAGAAGATGCCACCTTTTCTCAGCAGGTTCATGGAAACCTTCTCTCTAGTAGAAGACAACTTGATGTACTGAAGGGCTCGAAATAGCAGCCGATCAAAGTATCTGTATACTCCACTAGAGTGAGGGAGCTTAGAAATGCAACTTTTGTCTTGTGAAATTTGCATACCTGCAATCTTATTGAGGGTATTACGCTCCCAGCAGAAGCCCTGAAAACCAGGATAATGATTGCTCTTCACCAGAGCTTCTAGCTGCGTTTCTAACTGAGGACAAACTAAGAAGAAAGGATGCATGGCTCCTGTACTAGTGCTAAAGGGAGAGGGAGAGCTAACGCATACAGTATGTCTGGGAATGGAGATCCTCTAGTTTTGTTGTTCATTTGTTCAGTCCTCTATTCATCCTTCGACACATATCACTGTGCAACTATCATAAACCAGGCACTGTGCTACGTTCTGGGTGATAATGCCATAAACAAAATAGATAGTCCATGTGGTGGCCTGTTCAGTAGAAATTTCAAGTGGGTTATCAGGGCTGTGGGTGCACCAGGGGAGAGGCATGTCTGTGCACTGCGAGGAATTTTCTCCTGGGAGCTCCAGCAGTGAGAGGAGCTACCCTACCAAACTGTAGGTAAGGTAAGTGTGTAGATTTGGCTTCCACATAAGGAAGCACTTTCCAACAATGTGACTTGTTCGTCAGCAGAACAATCTTCCTTTTGAGGTAGCAAATTCCTTGCCACTGGCATGAGTCCAGCTGAGGCAGTCTGGGATACAGTAGATGTCTCAGAATTCACTAACTAGAACTGTAAACTCCTCAAAGTCAGTTTTATGTCTCATTCAGTTTTGTGACTGGTGCCTCACAGTATCTGGCATACAGCAGGTGTTCAGTAAGAGTCTGGCAGGTAAATGAGTGGATGGATAAATAAAGTGGAAGAGGGGTTGCACTAGAAAATCTTCCATGGTCCCTGCAACTCTGAGATTCAGTGATTTCATATTAAGTCAGTGCCCCAAAGGCCTCAAAAATAAAGCTTCTCATCCCCATCTCGAAGACTGGCAAGACTCACCGTGCAACATGGCTGCATCCAGGGCTCTCCGTCCACTTGCATCGGCAGCAGCTTGTTTGTCCTGGAACCCAGAACACCAAGAGGACGCAGTGAGCTTTTTCGAGTTGGAGAATCAAGGTTGTTCCCAACGGAAAACAGAAGTAGGAAAACCTCATCTGCCCACCTAAGAGTGGTCCTCTAAGACTCTTTTGGAGAATTTGTTAAAAATAGATTTCTGAGACCACCTCAGGCAGTCGAACTTGGTGGATGTGGGGCCAGTCCCAGGGGTCTGTGTTTAATAAGCATGACAGGGGATTCTACTGCCTTGGTCCTCAGAGCTCACTTTGAGAAATACGGCTATGGATGAGCAGTGAAATCCACAGAAGTCTGGGATACGGTGGCCAGGAAACATGGCAGCACTGTCACTGAGTAGCTGCTCCTTAAACAACCAGCCAGAAGGCCCGCAGTGCATGTCAAAAACTCCACTCTGAAAGGGGAACTGGCCTGGTCTCTATGTTGAGTGAGAGGTTGCATCATGTCAATGAGGTAACGTCTCCAATTTATACAACATACAGCTCAGGTCTGAGTGTGTCTTGCCTTGCAATCTATTCTAACCTTAATCTTTTTGAAAAATCGCCTGAACAAGTACACTCTGGGGTTGCATGGATTGTGGACCTGGCTTACCTGGGAAAGGGGGTCATCGAGGAATACTGTCCCCAGAGGAGAGGTGAAAGTGCTGCCTTCTTGCTTGAGACAAGGCTTTTCTGGCCTTGGCATATGAATTTTTTTAAAAAAGAGACAGAGTCTCACTCTGTTTCCCAGGCTGGAGTAGTCATGTGATAATAGCTCACTGCAGCCTCAACCTCCTGAATAGCTAGAACTACAGGTGCACATCACCACACGTGGCTAATTTTAAAATCTTTTGTAGAAGGCGGTCTTGTCATGTAGCCCCCACTGGTCTTGAACTCCTGGCCTTAAGCAATCTTCCCTCCTCAGCTTCTCAAAGTGTTGGGATTATAGGACCACACCCGTCATAGGTTTTAAAAGGACAGGGGTGGTCTTCTGACTTCCTTCTGCAGAAGAGTTACGAATTCACACGACATCGCCTTTGGAAGAAAAGGCAGGCTCTTTTGGAGGCCTCTGGTCTGGGTGAGCAGGGAACAGTTACCACCCATGGACATAGAAGCCCTCACCTGGGTTTGGCATCTGTTCTGTTCTTGAAGTTATAAAACGGGAGGGAAAAGCTGTGTTCTGATGTCATGATTCTCTGATTGACCCTGAGGGTATTTAATAATGAAAACAATAAATCTCCTAACAAGAACAAGAATAAAGAGTGACATTTTTGGTTCTTG
Source organism: Plecturocebus donacophilus (assembly GCA_004027715.1). Classification (NCBI taxonomy): domain Eukaryota; kingdom Metazoa; phylum Chordata; class Mammalia; order Primates; family Pitheciidae; genus Plecturocebus; species Plecturocebus donacophilus. The sequence goes on along the minus strand of PVKP010009926.1, from coordinate 29,738 downwards.
AGGCTGAGGCTAGTATTTAGGAAATGGCCAGGGGGTGGGGCTCCTGGCTCACCCCCTCTGTTTCTACCTGGAAATAGAGCTGCCGAATGTGAAGAAAAAGTCCTTCTCCTTATATATGGCTTCTTGGATTCCTCAAGGATGAGGATGTTACGTTCTCTGTGGTCTTCATAAGTTATGGCTTAGATGTGTTAACAGAGTGGACCTATTCAGTGTTAGAGTCCTGGAGAATGGACAGGGCTCAAGAATTAATCTGGAAAACAGGGACCACATCATGACCACAGCTCAGAAAGAAAGAGAGCAAAGATCTGGGGAACAGAAAAGACAGAAAACAAAGAGAAGGAATGAAGAAAGGGGTCAGTGGAGTAGGCCTGCAGCTAACACACCTGTGGGGACCTTTCTGAGGAATGCAGTGTAGTGCCAAGGGCAGAGTTTCTTCCAATGTGCTCTGATGGCGCTTGCCCAGGAGGTTCTGGGAGAAAAGAGTTCTGTGATCAAATGCCTTGGGGAAGCCCAGCATCCTGTGGACTCTGCTAGGAGATCCCCAAGGCATATTAATAGATTTGGTCCATAGTAATTCAGTGAAAAAGAAAGGTATGAAGACTTCTGAAATAATCCGGTGGGAGAAGAATCTCAGACAAAATGTGATGAGCTGCACTGATTAATCAGATCGGAGGATCCCCTCAATTAGACCTCATCTTTTCCAGGAGCCTGCAGTGGCTAACCTGTGTGGTCTGTCCCCTAGAGTTGTCATCCTCTCTGTCAACTATGCCAGTTTTGCTGATGTTGATGGCTTAGCATACAAAGGTATATAGAATATAGCATTTCTCAGGTCACTGTCTGAGAAAGAACAGAGCAGAGACACAGTTCTTTTTTTTTTTTTTTTTTTTTTTTTATCAGCACATGCCCTCTGGCATCCCTCTGGCATCTAGCTAACATTGTAATTTGCAAATATAAAAAGGCCAAGGAGTTGGACCTTTGGTTCTCTGGACCGCTTAATCTTATACTCCTGTTTAGAGAATTTCACCAGGTCATTTTTAACAGAACAGCAAACTGGCTGTGGTGGGTCCTCCAGTTGATATTTTACATGGGTGCATTATATCATGTTTGGGAAATGGTCTACAAAGACGTTCTTTACACACATCATCAAGCTTCTGTGCTGCACTCGCCCTGCCCTAAAATCCAAAAATGGCTTCCTAGTTGTGGTCTGCAAGAATGTGTAGGAAGGTGGAGAGATGCAGAGGCTGCTGGGTGACAAAGAGGCATACCTGATGGTGACAGAGGAGCACTGGGCCAGCCTCCTGCCCGCACTCTTCAGGCCGGTGTAGATCTGCCCCATCTCCATGGCTCCTTCCAGCCCCACCACTTCAAGGAGTTGGTCACTGAGGTCTGCAGGGCGAGACAGCAGAAGTAGTGCATATACATCTCTCTGTTCCTCGGACAGGTTCTGGCCAGAAAGTCTGGTCCCAGATGCCCAGTGTCTGCATCCCTTCATCTCCCACCAAACACCTTCTGCATACTCACTCTGAATAGGGTGTTTCCCCAAAGGTCAAAACATGTACTTTTCATGAAGAGATGGTCAGTTTTAGTGAAAAAAGATTTTGATTCAGACATCATATGCATCCAATAAATAGGTATCAAGAAGCCTCTTCAAACGTAGAGTGACATAAATCACGAACCAGCTATTTCTGATCATTTTCAACCCCCCAGTGCAGCTAGAGACATCTTGGTTTGGAACTAGGATAGGAAGGAATGTTGATGAAGGCCATTACCCAAAGCTGGATCAAGTCTCTCTTCTCTGAATGTCTGAATCACATTTGGCCTCGCTGACAATGATGGATGGTTAATTAGCCTCAAATCTGGCCTGTGGTAAGCCACTGGTGAGCCAGCCTCCTTGGACATCCTCAGGAAAACCAGTGACCTCTTTCAGGACACCAGGTGCCTAATCTAAGCCAAGGAAAAGAACCAACATCAGATTCTGTGAGCCCACAGTAGAAAAGGAGGGGCAGGAAGTAGAAGGTCTCACACAGTGGCAGCTGCTTCTCATTCAGAACCTAGATGAGGTCCTTTTCTTTAGCATTGCTGAGGCTTAGATGGTGCACCTCCAATTTCTTGTGAAAGCAATAGCAGGATTAATGTTTGATGTTGGGTTCAAAAGTCACTTTTCCAGCACAACTTTCATTTATTTAAAACGGAAGCAAAATCAAAAGGCAGATTTTTAAAACGCTTCCATTCCTTCGCCTACCCAGGCAAAAGTAGCTTTCTCATAGGTTGTGGTGGATCACTAACAGCCTCTTAATATCCACAAACTAGAAAACTGTGTCTATGTTAATGCTTTTGCTTATTTAACAGGTGGCTTCTGTCTTCTAAAGTGCCTCCTGGTATAGTGTAACAGTGTTAAGATTGGCAAGGAGATGTTTGAGTTTGTCTTTACTCTTGTTTAGAAGGCTAACCATTGTTTAAAAAACAATCTCTTGGCGGATGTATTTCTAGTGAACACAGTTAAACAAACCATTGGGCTTACCACGAATGTGTCAACATTGCTAGTCTCAATTACTGATGATCACTAATGGACATCAGCTGCCAACAGATAACATGGCTTGTATTGGTCTTTCTACGACAGGCACATGCTTTTCCCCACTACCTCTATTGACAATCACATTCTCCCCTAGTACTCCTTTCTTCATGTCTGTGAAAAGATACTATCTCCTTAAACGCTCCATTCTCATTTGGACTTGGAATAAAAAGCCATGAAAGGGTTACGTTTGTTTAGGAGAACGCTCCAGGCTCTCTGATGGAGTTTGGACCTAATGAACAATGAATATCTAAACTTAATTAGCCACCTTCTTACCAAAGAGGGTTGAATAATGTTGGATGATCTGGCTCACTTTATCATTCTAATAGTGTCTGTGAAGACAACATGGGCGATGAATGTGTGTGTGTGTGTGTGTATGTGTGTAAGAGAAAGAGACAGCAGAAAGAGAGAGAGAAGGAGGAGGGAGAGGAAAGGTAAAGAGTGTGTCTAGGGCTGAGTGGGGTTGGGGGTTGATGGTGGGGTAGGAGAGAGCAGGAGAAAACAGAAGCAGAACTTTTCAGAAGTCTCTTGAGTGGCAGAGACATATGTCTTGTAAAATGTTGCTCTTCGTACCAGGCTTTGGTGTCTGATGGTGCTGTGATAGTTCAATGTTTTCCCTCCTTGAAACATTCCCTGGTAACAAAATGTTCTAAGAAGCAGGGGACTTAATAGACTCAAGTGTTTCAGCTTTACAATGTCTTGGTCTTTTAACAGATTTTCCCGATGAATGGCTTTAACTCTAAAGTTGTTATCACTTCCCACACGTTACCTTGCAGCTATCACTTCCCACACATTACCTTGCTTCCTGGCTCTCGAAGAGAAGTAATGAAGGCTGATCTCATCAGCATGGTGGGTGGGTGGGGGCAGGGGCTTACACAGATGTGGGACTGAGGAGATTTGTAGGGAAAGGGGCTAGAATCTTGGCATACTGTTTGCCATTCTGCCTTTGAGTTTTCCCTGGCATAGAGAGGCTGAGATGACTACCGCAGAGGCAGGACTTGATTGCTCTTTTACTTCTCTACCATTGCCCAACCGATCTTTCCTTCTACTTCCTAGAATGCCTAAGGAGAAGTCTTAAGGTAAAGAAATCTCTGCAAAGTTGTTTCTCGAAGTTATAAGACCGTGAGACCCTTCTCTTGTGTGTGTGATACCTATAAACAACCCACAGCGTCGATATTTTAGGAATGCATTCTGGGAAATTCTGGCATCGCTTAATTCCCTTTACTTCCTCTATCACAGAGATACTCAGGTACAAATTAAATTTGGAGTTAAAGAGAACAGAATGCAAGTCAGTGTTTAGGCACACAGAACAATTAATGTTTAGATTGAGACATCTGGTATACCAGGTGTCTGTTTTACCTTAAGCATCAATGATTCAGAGTGTGATTTTAGCAATTCATGTCATCTCCATATTGTCTTTATACTCTTCCACTCATTAGTATTTATGATCGAATGTCTATGCACCTTAGTAAAACAGGAATTCACTCACTCACTCACTCACCAGTTACAGAGTAACAACTCAGTGCCTGTCTTGTAAGAGTTGGGATGCAAAATGTTCTATTCTTGAAAGGCTCTTAGCCAAAAAGGAGAAACTGAGTTAGATGTAGAAAATGCTGTAATTGGACAGCAGGATCAAGGAAGCCTCAGGGACTGACTCTGCTGGGGCAAGCTTCAAAGGCAGGTGTCCCAGACATCTCAACAAGGTCTTGAAGGATGATTGACTGCCAAGGTATTTTTGAGTTGAAAAGAGGAAGGAAGAAGGACTTTCTAGGCACAGGGATGATCATGGGTGGGGTTGGAAAGTCACAGGATGAAGAAAAAAAAAAGTAACTAAACAATAAACTCTCTTGGCAATTTCATTGGAAAATATAAAAGTATTTTTTCCAAAGGAGAATTACTGTCCAGAGACTCTTTTTGGCCAGAGCTAGAGGAAGAGGGTCTCTGGGCCAGCATGAACATTTTGCAGCCTCGATAGTATTGGTCTGTCCAGTAGTATGGGGCCCCAGAGCCAGGTCTTTCAGTACTGCTCTCATTTATTCCTCGATAGCAAAGCCTTGGACAGTGTTTTGTGTGAACACATGATATAAGCTCTCCAAGAAAAGAAGAAGATAACAAACGGGAAAAGGAGAATGTGGAGGCAACGGAGGAAAAACGAGGACAACAGCAGGGTTCCAACCCGGCCCATTCAGTTCCGCCTCCAGGAAAAGCAGATCTGATCATGTCATCCCCATATGAACAATCCTCAGTGGCACCCATTATAAAACCAAGTGCTGGCCGGGCCTGGTGGCTCATGCCTGTAATCCCAGCACTTTGGGAGGCCGAGGCAGGCAGACACCTGAGATCAGGAGTTCAAGAGCAGCCTGGCTAACATAGTGAAACCCTGTCTCTACTAAAAATGCAAAAAAATTAGCCAGGTGTGGTGGTGGGTGCCTGTAATCTCAGCTGTTTGAGAGGCCGAGACAGGAGAACTGCTTGAACCCAGGAAGCGCGGGTTGCAGTGAACTGAAGATCGCACCACTGCACTCCAGCCTGGGCGACACAGCGAGACTCTGTCCTACAACAAAACGGAACAAAACAACAACAAAAACAGGTGCTGGGGAAGGGAATATGCGACATGCATACTTTCACGCTGAAAACGTAAACTGGTAGGAAGGAAACAATCTGGCCAGTTTTACTGAGTATAAAACTTCCTTGCTGCTTGATCCATTAATTTCTTTCTTGGTATTGATCATGAAAATCCCTGATAGAAACTAAGTTCATACAAATATGTGCATTGTGGCATCGTTTGTAACAGGAAAATATTCCTACCCCCATTTCTTCCTGTATGGGAACAGTTAAATAAGTGATATGGTATCTATATGATGGAATTTTTTGCTATCATTAAAATATTTAAAAACTTCCAATAACATCATTATGTTGAAATATTGAGTGTGAAGGGAGAATGTAAACTTACTTATACAGCATCCTCTCAACTAGGTGAGAATGTGCATAAAAGAAAAGGACAAACCTCAACAAAATCTTAACAGTGGTGAGTTCCAGGTAATTAAAGGTAATTGTTATTTTCTTCTTTATGCTTTTTGGTATTTATTTTCTATAAGTATGCATTAATGTTAAAACCAGTCATTTACAAAAACATATCAACTCCTCTTCACAGTTAGAAAAATAATGCTCATATTCCCTGGTTCGATGCCCAAGGTCCAATCCCCATCTGGCAATGGGCTGCCTCTGCAGATTCACTTCCTGTCTTTATGAGGCTAGATGCCTGCTGCAGACACAAGCACATGTCATTCCCCAGGCAAACCCTACTGTAACAACATGACATTCCCCAGGCAAACCCTATTGTCTCCTCCTCTGTGCTTTTACATATACTCTACCTATGCTTTCTCCCTCTTTCACTTGTTTATCAAAACTCAGGCCAAGTGTCATCAACTTCCAGAAGTTCAAAAAGAAGTTCAAACTTCTGTGTCTGTGGTTTGATTTAGATGCTCCTCCTGAAACTCTCCCAGGTAGATATAGTCAAAGAAAGAACAAGGAAGACAAGGGCAATGATGGTATTGGCTGTGGCCAGATGGCTGCAGTAATTCCTGTGCCAAGGGTCAAGGTTGAAAAGGAGAGGAGATGGACTGAATGAACAGGGAGAAGGTAAACAAGAGATTTAAAGTGTTCTAGAAATAGCTGCTCTGAGACAGTGACCAAGAGGACTGGGGAGAGGTGCCGTGAGCAGCACTAGCTGATAACAAATTCCACCTGTAGTCCCAGTGGTGGGCAGCTGAAGTGGATGGTGGAGGGTGGGATCAGAGTCAAGGAGAAATGAGACTCAGTCAATGATTCCTAAACTCTGCTGAGGGTTAGAAAGACCTGGGGAGCTTTTAAAAACAACAATGCTGGCCAAGCGAGGGGGCTCACGCCTGTAATCACACCACTTTGAGAGGCTTAGGCAAGTGGATCATGAGATTAGGCATTGAGACCAGCCTGGCCAACATAGTGAAACCCCATCTCTACTAAAAATACAAAAAATTAGCTGGTCGTGGTGGCAGGTGCCTGTAGTCCCAGCTACTCCAAAGGCTGAGTCAGGAGAATCGCTTGAACGTGGGAGGCAGAGGTTGCAGTGAGCCTAGATGGTGCCACTGTACTCCAGCCTGGGTGATAGTGCAAGATTCCGTCTCAAAAACAAACAAACAAACAAATAAAAAAGCAGCAATGTCAGGAATTGCCAGGAAAACAGCAATTTAACTTGTATAGGATGCAACCTATACAAGTGAAATCAAATGCCATCCTGACTTAACTTATTTAGGTTGCATCCTATACGAGTTAAATCAGAATGTGTGAGCACAGGAGCTAGGCATCAGTCTTTGTTTTCAAAGATTTCCAGGTGATGAAAAAATGCAGCCCAGTTTGGGAACCACTGGGCTAAGATAATGGGTGGATCATTCCTATTGGTCAGTGGTTCTCAAAGTCTGGTCCCAAATTGGCAGCCTCAGCATCACCTGGGAACTTGTTAGAAATGCAAATTCTTAGGCCCCACCCCAGACCTACCCAATCAGACAGTCTGGAGGTTGGGCCCAGCAGTCTGTGTTCTGACAAGCCCTCTGGAAGATTCCAAGGCATGCTTAAGTTTGAGAACTTGGGCCTTAGGCAATAAAACTGCCCCAAATATATACAGAAGCTGGAGTGAAGAAGAAGGTCAACAAGTTATTTCATGACTGCTTTGATCTACTGCTTTTTCAATGGAAAATTTGAAATGATAATACTGACCTCAAAGTGGGGTTATGAGATCTAAATGGCAGACCTGTATGTGAAAGTGGCTAGCACAGAGTGGGCACTCAAAATACATTGGTTTCACTTCCCTTTTCTCCACATTGACCCTCACAACTCCCAGTGATCAGTCTATCTATCTTCTTAGGGCTGTGTACAAGAGTCCCTAGGCTATAACATTAAGGCTAAAAACATTTTCTTAAATTTTCAATGTTCCTCATGGTTTTATGCTTCCCGTAAAGGTTAGAAATCCAGATGAGCTCAACATGATGAGTAAAGGCTAGCAGAACACTCGTATCTAAGGGGCACAGCTGACATGTCCAGTCTTTTTTTTTTTTTTTTAGCAGAGTCTCGCTCTGTTGCCCAGGCTGGAGTGCAATGGCACGATCTCAGCTCACTGCAACCTCTGCCTCCTGGGTTCAAGTGATTCTCCTGCCTCAGCCTCCTGAGTAGCTGGGACTACAGGCACATGTCACCACACCCAGCTAATTTTTGTGTTTATAGTAGCGACGAGGTTTCACCATATTGGCCAGGCTGTTCTCAAACTCTTGACCTCATGATCCGCCCGCCTCAGCCTCCCAAAGTGCTGAGATTACAGGTGTGAGCCACCGCACCCCTGGCCACATATCCAGTCTTTCATTGGGAACATCTGGAAGAAAAAAAAAAACCCAAAATATTCAAGTTCCTTAGCTAGATGTGCAAATATCCCTCTGCTTGGACAGCCCGTGTTTAGCCTCCTGGGATGCCCCAGGCACCATGCTTGTTCCTTCTTCTGTGCTTACACAGCGGATCTCATCCAACAGCAACTGTCTCTGTTGGTATCACTCTCTTAACTCCACTGTGATTTGAAGGCAGGACTGTGTTCTTGTGTTTCTCTTTGTAGCTCTAGCAACTAGCCCAGCCTTTGGCATACAGAAGGCTCTTCATATATGTTTGTTGAATAAACTGAAAAATACAGATGCTTTGGAGCCAAAGAGTGACAGGTTTGGCCAGAAGAAGGAAAGCTTTAGACAATGATCGATAATAATAATGATAATCATAATAACTATAGTTGTCTGCAGATCCATGGGGGATTGGTTTTAGGACCCCTGCAAATACCAAAACAGATGCTCAAGTCCCTGATATACAATAGTGCAGTATTTGCATAAAGCCAGTGCACATGCTCCTGTTACTTTAAATCATCTCTAGATTACTTATAATACCGAACACAATGCAAATGCTCTGCAAACAGTTGTTATACTGTATTGTTTAGAGAATAATGACAAGAAAAAATGTCTACATGTGTTCAGTACAGGCATAACCATCCATTGAAAAAAAAAATCTTTGATCTGCTGTTGGTTGAATCCACAGATGCAGAACCCATGAATATAGAAACCTGACTGTACTTGCCTAGATTGTATTGGCTTTCCATGAATTAGCTCATGTAATCTGCATTTAACAGTCAGTGTCTACCCAGCCTGATTTTTGCCTCTCTCCCTTATTGCATAATTTTTCTGTCCATTCTCATCCCAGTCTCTTTTTCTTCCCCCCTGAGATGGAGTCTTGCTTTGTTGCCCAGGCTGGAGTGCAATGGCATGATCTCAGCTCACTGCAACCTCCGCCTCCTGGATTCAAGAGATTCTCTCACTTCAGCCTCTGCCCACCATCATGCCCAACTAACTTTCACATATTTGGAGAGACGGGGTTCCACCATGTTGGCCAGGCTGGTCTTGAACTCCTGACCTCAGGTGATCCGCCGGCCTTGGCCTCATAAAGTGCTAGGATTACAGGTGTAAGTCTCCGTGCCTGGCCCCTGATTGCTTTTTCTGCATTCATTGTGAAAATGCAATCATTTAAAAGGCAGGGGAATCTCTGGGTGTCCTGATTTGGGCCCTTCTCTTACAGTGCCTTTGGGAAGTTTGGGATATCCTTAGCTTAAGAGAACGCTTTGCTACCCTCAGGCCCACCCCCACTTCGCTTCCCCTTCCATCAGCACACCGGGTTCAGGTCTCGGGGCTGCCATGGAGCAGCCCAGGGAATCAAGCAACCCTGAATTGAGGTGTGGGTCCCTGACTATCTGCGGAGCCAAAAGAGTTTCAAAACCATATCACCATAGTGGCAAGTAAGCCTGCCCCATACCTTAGAGCATCTGTATCATACCTGTGGGCACTGCCGGTTTAGTTGGATTACAATTGCACTGGCGAGCTAAGATGTTAGGTGCTGTTGTTTGGGCTGGTATCCTTTCAGTTCAGTGGGTACCACTAGTTAGCCAATGCTCATTTTGAGCACTTACCAGCAGGCGTATGTACTTGATTAATTCGAAATGCAAACAGGAATTTGTCCCTACTTAATAAATGGCTGCTGACAGATAAACTGGAGTCACAGAGGAAAAGAGAAAAAGCTGGGAAACTCTACACTAAGTTCTTGAGTATGGGACTAATAGCTTAATTTTGGTGTCATTTAGGGTAGGTCATTTGTTCTCTCTGAGCCTGTTTTCACATCTCGAAAATAGGGGCCGCATTAGTCTGACCAGGCGGCCATAAATAAGCAGCCACAGGCTAGGGGGTTTAAACAATAGAAATGCATTTTCTCACGGTTCTGGAGGCTGGAAGTCCAAGGTCAAAGTGCCAGCAGAGTGGGTTCCCTCTGAGCCCCCTCCCTTTGGCTGGCAGCCGGCTGCCCTCTGGCTGCCTCTTCACAGGGCTGTTCCTCCATGCATATGGCCCTTGGTGTTTCTCTGTGTGTCTGAATCTCTTCTTCTTCTTCTTTTTGAGACAGAGCTTCACTCTGTTGCCCAGGCTGGAGTGCAACAACGTGATCTCGGCTCACTGCAACCTCCACCTCCTGGGTTCAAGCGATTCTCCTGCCTCAGCCTCCCAAGTAGCTGGGATTACAGGCATATGCCACCATGCCCAGCTTATTTTGTATTTTTAGTAGAGACAGGATTTCTCCATGTTGGTCCGGCTGATCTTGAACTCCGCACCTCAGGTGATCCCCCCACCTCGGCCTCCCAAAGTGCTGGGATTACAGGCACGAGCCACCAAATCTGGCCCCCAAATCTCTTCTTATAAGGACACCAGTGAGACTGAATTAGGGCCCACCCTAATAACCTCATTTTAACTTAATCACTTCATTAAAGGCTCTGTCTCCAAATACAGTCACACTCTGAGGTACTGGGGGTTAGGGCTTCTTCAATGCATGAATTTTGGGAGACACAGTTTGGCCCATACACGGATAATCATAAACTCTACTTCACTGGGTTATTTTGAGAACAAAAGAGATACAGAAAATTAAGGTGTTCTGTAAAAAGCCATGTCCCTTATCACTGTGCTGCTGAGAAGCTGACAAGCGCTGGGTGTGTGTGGGATGTTCTTATCCTCCTCAGAAAGGCCACAAGCCCAGCTTTGCTCTGCAGTGGGGCCAGGTTCAGTGCCCACAGTCTAGACAGGTGAGTGGGAGCTGGCAGGCCTCTTTGCAGACTTGGCTCGCTAAGGCTCCGGCAGGCATGGCCTCGGGCTCCTCTCCTGCCTCCAAATTTCCCTGGAGATGGGCATGTGTCCTTGGTGGCTCAGGCACTCAAAGCCCAACAAAGCTGGGCACTGCTTAGCTCCTCTGAGCCTCCCAGTTGGACTGGTCTGCACAAATGAAACACTGCTCCTGGCTAAAGAGCTTCAAAGCGCAGCTCAGAAGCAGTGTAGCCTGAAAAAAGCCTAGGGGTGGGGAAATGGAAAGAATCTCAAAAGACTGTTTCCTGATCTTTTGCAGGGGAAGAGGACTGGGGTTTCCAGGAACAAAAGAGTGAGGAAAGATGGGAAGCTCAAACTGGTCAATCTCCATTCCCATGTTCCCACCTGGCCTCTCAAAGCACCAGGCCTTCAGGCATCCCATCCATAACTAAGCTGAAGAACACTCTATGATTAATGCTTTCCCTCGAGAAACGGACAGTGTCACAAGGAGAGAAGCAGAGCTTACTCCTTGGTCTGCCATGAATCCAGCACAGAGAATGTACACCTGCAACAGGTGAAACAGCATGAGCTTCGGACAGAGTCAGGTCTCATCCTGTCGCTTGGGAGAAGGCTCTTAACTTTTCTGAGTCTGTCCTTTATCTGGAAAATGTATTAATAGACACAATAAGTCACTGGCAGGGTTGTCTCAAGGTTTAGAAGGGATGCCTTCAGGTGCCCTGTATGAATAGGATGGGATCAGAGCAGCCCACAGACGGCCCTCAGGGAACACTTGCTGTTACTGCGACTTTCTGTCCTCAGGGACTTCCCTCTTTGCTACACAGTAAGTGCATGGCCTTCTGTAGATGGTAACTCATGTAACTTAGAGAAGGTTCTGCAAGAAGAGAAGGCGGGGTGGGAAGGAATGAGAGGAAGGGAGGGGAAGGGTAGGGGGAAGAACACGAGAAGGGAGGAGCGGGGAGGATTCCCAGTAAGAGAAAGACAGAGACGGTAAAGAGCAGAGATATTGCGGCCTTGAGAATCGAGGGTGACTTGCTCCTCTGGCAAATGAAGCATCTCTATTCCTTTTTAAATTTTTACTCCAAAACAGGGAGGAAGCTTATTTGCAAATGAACTCCCTTCCTTTCCCTGTGGCTGTGTGTGTGTGTGTGTGTGTGTGTGAGTGATGCAATCCAACAACTATCCAGGTTGCCCTCTCTTGTTCCTGGGCTGAGCAAGGGGGGAGCAGAGCAGGTTTTAGACATCTTTAAGGCGTGGGTTGGACACTCTTAGGCAGTTGTGCCATGTCCTTGTCACACTGGCTTGCAGGTTTCTGCTACCCTCAGGGGTCTGGAAAGCCCCATCAAGGCGTACAAATGGCCAGAGGGCACCGAGTGGTCTTTGAGGCTGGACAATCCCATTGGAAGGAGCAGCTGGGCGAGCTACTGCTGTCTGCGGAGGAGCGGGCCTGCAGAGCCCGAGACAGAAGCGAGGGCTGGGCGCAGCAGGCCGGGCTGGAACCGTGGTGTCTGTTCTGGCTCTGTCTACCTGTGTGATCTGGGAAAAGCACTTCCTCCTCAGGGCATCAGTTTCCCCCAATTGCGGGTGGAGACACCCCATCCCTAAGGTCTATTTGAGCCCTTCCAGCCAAGACGGAGGCCGGATTTCCTGATGGTCTGGATCAGGAGCAGATTGGTAGGAGACCTCCCCTGTCCTCACACAGTACGGAAGATGGAGCGTTCAGCACAGCCCCACACTGAGGCCAGAGAAAGCGTGAGCACAACAGCCATTGCTGTTGGTTCCTGAAAGCCTGCTTGTGTGGTGGGCGGGGTGGGAAATGTATGTCCTCCATTCTGTGTGACTATCTTCTGGGGTTCTCCAGGGCTCTGACGAAGTTGCTGTATGTTGGGGGAGGTGGGCTCTGAAAGCTCTGTGCATGAGGGTCAGGTGCTTCAGAGAGGGAGGCACTAACGGGCAGAGCTGGGTGGTGGGGAGTGTCTCTCTTGGAAATGGCTCTGAAGCAAGGGTTTGACATGAGCACGCCCCGAGAAGCCAAGGGTGAGGATGTTCTTTGTGGCCTGGGAGTAACAGAGCTATAGAATCTTGATCTGGTGGTCCCAGTGAGGTCCAATGCTGGGCGCAGACTCCAGGCTAGGCCTAGCGCTTCACAAAGGACAAAAGCAGGAACTGACACATGGAAGCTAATTAAACTAAAGGGCTTCTGCACAGCAAAAGAAATGATCAACAGAGCTCACCGGCAGCCCAAGGAATGGGAAAGAATGTTGCAAACTCTGCATCCGGGAAAGGTTTTTCTTTCAATCCTTGTGGCAACTCTGTTAAAAACTATCCCAACATAAAAACAATAACAACAAGCCCTTCAGGCTCAGAGGCTGAGAAACTTGCCTAATATCAGATAGCTGGCATACCGCCAAGCTGGAATTCAAACCAAGGCCCGATTCAAAAAATAAGCTCATTTGAAAGGACGCAAGGCACAGACAAAATACTTTGGTGTGATAGGGCGTTTGAAGGCAGCGAGGTGAGCTTGGATGGGGGTGAGCCTCTTTTCGCCTTCACTCAGGGAAGCCTTGGCTACACTATCCCATTAAATGAAATGCTGAGTTGTCTTGAAGGTAAAATACTAGTTGGTACGTTACCTGGCATTACCCACTGAGCTCAAGAAACTCATTCTGGGCGCTCCATATATAATAAAATAAATCAATTAGTGCTAAGCTTTTCCAGCTTAACTCAATCCTGATCCTCAGGCATGGCATATAGTACATTGCAGAGATCTGGACTGGCCAGACTAATCACAGCTCAGCGGGCTGTCTGCAATACCCACTATTGAGAGATTATCTCGGAAAGATCTTATAAGGAAACTAATCGCATACACTAAGATCATCTCACATTCTCCAGAAAGGCAAAGTTGGAAGAGAGTCACAGCAGGGAGGGCCTTTTTCTGGTGGTTGGGTCAGGATTGGCCAGAAAGGGGGAGGTGTGGGAGGGTGCTGGGTGTGGGAGGTGTGGGAGGGTGCTGGGTGTGTGAGGAAAGAATCTGATGTTTGGAATACTAGGACTCGGGCTCTAGTCCCAGATCCACTAGCAAACGCAGTCTTGGATAGGTCAATTAACCTCCCTGGGCCTTGTTTTCCTCATCTATAAAGTATTCCTCAGGGGCGCTGTAGGGGATTCAAATGAGATGATGTATGTAAAATATTTGTAGCATCTGGTGCTACATCCACATAAGCACTTAACACATGCTGGGTGAATAGACCTGAAGAGAAGAGATGGGCGCTGGCCACATGCTGGAGGTGCAGAGGGGCGGAGGTCCCTGCTGATGCCTCTGTTCTGCTAACAGAAGTCCCTAGTAATGGGGAGAGGTTTGGGTGTGGAGGCAGGCAGGAAGATGCTGAGTTTGTTGGGAGAAGCAGCAGGGGTCTTGCTGGGTGGTTTGTGGGGAGGGAGGAATCACCCGTGTGGCACTGTCCTCTGTCCACCCCTTACTTACTATTGGCTCTGTCCATCCTTCCCTTTGGGCCACTGACTCTCAATTTGAGGCTTGGAGTTGTAAGCCTGGATTCTGCATTAGTCTCTTCACTGGCCTAGTTACCACCAGGTTATTTCTCTTGCTTCTCAGCCAAACTGCCCATGACTCTCAGATCCTATTGCTCCTAGCTGAAAAGCATTCATCTCTTCTTATTATTGAAAGGATCATGTTCAAACCCTGACATAGGACTCAAGGATCTCCATCTTCAGTCTTTGCTTTGCTACTTCTGTGTTTCAGTGTCCAGCCCATGTTTCCTTTCTTTTACTCACTGTCTTTTCAAATCTGTTCGAGCTCCCAGGACTAACACACATACGTTTCATCTTGTTCATTCATTTGTCCATCAAATATTTGTTGATCACCTACTGGGTGCATTGCATGGTGCTGGGCAGCTGGAGCTCATGTTCTGAAGGGGAGACCTCGTTGCCTCCCACACTCTTATAAACTTGTCTCTTCCATGCCGCACAATCGTTCTACAGATATTCCTCACATGTAGATATTAGATTGTCAACTACTTCAGGCCTGGACCACAGTGTGTTTTTTCCCCTCTGCAGACTTGGAACACCTTAGATACTTGAAGACAGGTTTGAGTCCAGGCTCTATCTTGTGTTATCCGTGCAATTCTGGCCCAGTCATGTAATCCCACTGAGCTTCAGTGTCTTGAGATGTAAAGTGTATTAAATAATTATGCAATAGTTTTGTCCCATAAGGAGGTATTCAATAAATAATAGCCCAACACATATTTGCTGATTAAGAAGATTAAACACTACTATGGACTGAATGTTTGTGTTCCCCTCCCCCCATATTCATATGTTGAAGCCCTAATTTCCAATATGACTGTATTTGGAGGTGGGGCCTTAGGGATATAATCATATAATGAGGGTGGAGTCCTTGAGAATGTGATTAGTTCCCTTATAAGGAGAGATTGAGAGAGAGAGATGATCTCTCCAAATGAGGATGCAGCAAGAAGCATCCATCTGCAAACCAGGAAGAGGACTCTCACCAGGAACCAAGTGTGCTTGCGGCTTGATCTTGGACTTCTTGGCCTCCGGAACTGTGAGAGATCAACTTCTGTAATTTAAGCCACCCAGTCCATGGTATTCTATTACAGAAGCCCAAGTTACTAAGAAAAACACTTCTTGGGCCGGGCGCAGTGGCTCACGCCTGTAATCCCAACACTTTGGGAGGCCGAGGCGGGCGGATCACGAGGTCAAGAGATCAAGACCATCTTGGCCAACATGGTGAAACCCCGTCTCTACTAAAAATACAAAAAAATTAGCTGGGCGTGGTGGCACGCACCTGTAGCCCGAGCTAGTCGGGAGGCTGAGACAGGAGAATTGCTTGAACCCGGGAGGTGGAGGTTGCAGTGAGCCGAGATCGTGCCACTGCACTCCAGCCTGGCACCTGGTAACAGAGCGAGACTCTGTCTCAAAGAAAGAAAATAAAAAGAAAAACACTTCTTGCACCAAATAGAAACAGATCAAAGAGAAAACCAACATTTAGGCTGGGCAGAGCATGCGGCTAGGATGGAGTTTTGTCATGGGATGGATCTGAGGTGGTGCCTAATATTAAATCGTCTATGAGTTTCTAAAGGGGAACAGAGACCACTTTGGGGGTCAAGATGGGCAAGTGCAAGAGGGTAAAACTAAGGTGTCTAGTACTGCCGAAGAGGCTAGCCTAGAATTTTCTTCTGCATGTGAAAAGTGAAAGATTCCTTGGCTCTGTGGTTCTATTTTGAGCAGCAAACCTCCTGAGGCAAGAATTAAGTTGGAGTTCAACTCCAGCTCGAACCTGTGTGAGCAAGTGTTTCCTCTGCAGATGCTGAGCAGCCTCCTGAGGCACATTTCCACCTCGCCAGGCCCTCCCAGGTCTTGGAGAAGGGAGTGGGAGTGGGAGGAGACACAGCTGGAGTTCGAGTCTTCTTCATTCAGACGTCAGCTGAGAAAGAGTGAATGATTGCTTCACTTGAATTTCCAGTGGATTGGAGTTGGGTGAGGACCAGCTGGAAATTACAAGGCTGGGGTGGGGTTGAGGTGGTTATTCTGCTGTATGTAGAAGGAATTCTATGTTTGGAATACTTGGATCCAGTGCCAGATGCACCAATTAGTGTCACCTTCGATAGGTCAGTGAATCTCTCTGGGCTTCATTTTTCTGATTTGTAAAATTTATTCTTGGTATTCCTTGGAGGAGAAACCAGGCTTATCAGTTCAGTGCTTCTCAAAAACTTCTGTGCATGAGATCGCCAGCAGATCTTGTTGATACACAGATTCTGCTTCGGCAGGCCTGGTGTGGGACTTGAGAGTCTGCCCTTCTGACACACACCCATGCAAGGCCAGTGCTCCTGGTTCATGGACCACATGGTGTTCTAGCGCAGGGATGGCTAACCATGGTTTGAGGATCAAATCCAGCCTGCTGTTTGCTTTTGTAAATAAAGTTTTATCAGCACACAGCCATGCTCGTTCATTTGAATATTGCCTATGGTGGTTTTCATGCTAAGTGGACAGAGATGAGTAATTGCATCAGAGACTGTATAATGCACACAGCATAATTAATTTAATAGTTACTATATGGCCCTTTGCCAACTCCTGCTGTAGAGGACTGAGGACTGATCTGTGTGAGCCGGAGGCTCTGGATTTCTCATCTGGGTTTGGCTAAGAGCAAGCCACTTCACCTTGCTGGTTCTCACTTTGCTTATCCAGGGAACAAAATAATATCTCTATTTCTAGGCAGGCTGTGATTCTGGGATTTCAATATTACATAGAAAACATCACAGTTTCGGCTGGGTGTGGTGGGTCACGCCTGTAATCCCAGTACTCTGGGAAGCCAAGGTGGGTGGATCACGAGGTCAAGAGATCGAGACCATCCTGGCCAACATGGTGAAACCCTGTCTCTACTAAAAATACAAAAATTAGCTGGGCGTGGTGGCACATGCCTGTATTCCTAGCTTCTTGGGAGGCTGAGGTAGGAGAATCACTTGAATCCGGGAGGTGGAGGTTGCAGTGAGCTGAGATCGTGCCACTGCACTCCAGCCTGTGCCTGGCGACAGAGCAAGACACTGTCTCAAAAAAAAAAAAAAAAGAAAGAAAGAAAAAGAAAAAAAGAAAAGAAAGCATCACAGTTTCTATAGAAACAGGCATCTGAGAACCATGTTGAATGGTCTGCATTTGGAAACTGCAAAAACATACGTGGTCTAACCCTGCAGAGTCCAACAAGGCAGATCCTGCTGGATGCCATGAGAGGTCTGTGGAAACAGACCACCGCTACAGCCTGATGCAGAGTCAGAAAAGGGCTTGAGAGGAGGAAAGAGTGAGAATTGGAGGTTGACCTCCTGAGCTCCAGTACAGGCGGATGCTGGCAGAGGGGTCCTGGGACAGCCATGCCAGCATCACTCACACAAATTCACTCTTGCTGAGACACCAACTCAAAAACAATTCTCTAACTCACTGCTCCATGCACTCCTGTCTGGGTGCATTTGGACAACCAATATTAACAAGCCTTTTCGAGGACCCTGAGACTTTGCCAGGCACAGGGATATAGAAGGGATTATGACATCTGGGGCCTCCTAAGGGCCTCATAGTCTGATGGGAGAAACATCATGTGAATAAATAATTATGTGAGAATTCCTCAAGCCAGCCGTGAAGGGAAACGTGTGACTCTGGGTCTCCAGCTTGGGCAACAGGTGAGACATCAGTAAGGCAGGGAACATGGGTACGGGGAGGAGGCAGTGTTTCTAGGAGGGGGAAGGACGTGTAAAGAAGGGGAAGATAATGACTAGTTTGGGGCATGTTGATTCTAACGTGGGCTGCTTGAAGGACTAAACGACAAAGCTGTGATTTCCTATGAAAAGCAAAACAACGTCTTTGTAGGCCTGCAAATGTTTAACGAGAATGACATGTATGTTGCCATGGTTACTTCCCAGAGCTGAGAAGCGTCCCAGTGCAGCCCCCATAGGACATCTGGGCTCCGTAGGGGTCACCTGCCTTGCTCTGTCTCAGTTCACAGGAGAGACCTGGGCCAGAGAGATCTCTGTTAAATGCAAACTTTTAAGGAATATTTTCATTTTCTCTCAACTGGAAAGAGTGGTGGCTGATCATTTCTCACTATGACTGTCAAATCTCCACTGAATGGGAACATTGGAACTCTACAGACCTGGACAGCTCCTGAACCCTGAGGCCACATTCTGTGACGGCTTCATAAAGGTGAAAGAAAGCCATGAGAAACAATGAACTCGTGTTCACAATTATTTTGGTGTCTCAGCTGATCTTAGCTCCTCACCTGTGAGTATGAATCTGAGATGGCCGAATGGCATCCTGTTCCCTTGCTTGGGAATTCAGGGCATAGTCCTTACAATTAGTGAGAATTCACATGGGCGCAGTACACAGACAGATTGAACCATACGTGCTTGCAAAGTAGCAGAGCCAGGGTTTCCCCCTTCCCAGGTAAGTTTCCCACATCTAGGAGGGCAGATCTGATGATTGCACATATCTGCCTGGGGAGCGCATGTGCCTGCTGTGCTGCGTTGGTCTGAGTACTAGGCGAGTGAGGCCATAGGCATGCCTATGAGCTACACACTGGCTTGCTGGCCTTGCCTGGGTCCTGGGTAGCTATGCAATTCTTAGCACTTAGCACAGTTCCTAATTATATGCCTGTCTATGGGATTATTTTATTGAGGCCTGGCTCCCCCACTTCCCAACGGCTACAAGGGCGATGTTTGTTTTTGGTTTTGTTCACCATTGTACCATGGGGCCTGGCACTTGGTGATGGCTTTGTAAGTATGTGTCGAATAAACTGACAGGAAGCCTGTCCCCACTGCTGGGAAAATGACTTAAAGTGAACACTACCACAGGGGTCTGTTTCCCTGTCGTTGTTTACCAAGAATTGTAAAAAGTATTATCTAGTGAGAGTCTGGGGAGATTTTGCTCTACTCGTTTAAAACCTTCTTTAGGGGCTGGGGGCAGTGGCTCATGCCTGTAATCCCAGCACTTTGGGAGGCTGAGGCGGGCTGATCACCTGAGGTCAGGAGTTCGAGGCCAGCCTGGTCAACATGGAGAAACCCCGTCTCTACTAAAAATACAAAAATTAGCTGGGCGTGGTGGTGTGTGCCTGTAATCCCAGCTACTCAGGAGGCTGAGGCAGGAGAATCACTTGAACCTCAGAAGTGGAGGTTGCAATGAGCAGAGACTGCGCCATTGCACTCCAGCCTGGAGAGAAAGAGAAAAACTCCATCTCAGTAAAATAAAATAAAATAAAATAAAATAAAATAAAATAAAATAAAACAAAACAAAACCTTCTCTAAGACACACCATTTGCAGCTCAAATAGGATTGACTGAGAAATCACTGAGAGGAAAGCTGCTTTAATATCAGACAGCCAGTGGGGCCAGGTGTGGAAAACAGGCTCAAGGCCACCACTGGCTTGAGACTGAAGGCTGGATAGGAGCAGATGTGAGGATCAGTGAAGAGTCTGAGAAAATATGCAAGAGCCTCTCCATTTATGTTTTAGGCTGGGGCCAGAAAGAAACAATGGCATAGCTTCCCAGGACGTTGCTCCTCAACCTCAGGGGGTCCGACCCAGCCTTGTGCCATGCCCTTGGTGTGTCACCAGGATTGGAGACTGGGGACCCTCCCCCTCCCCTTGCCTCACTGGACAGCCTGCTCAGGTGGAACACTACATGGGCAGCAACAGCCAAACAGGCATAGGCACAGAGCCAATACAAAACCCTAGAATTACAGGCTGTTAGAGCCACAGGCAATTTAAAGGTAACAGATCAAATCCTGAAGCAGTAAACCAGAGAGTGAAATTCTAATTTGGCCCCTTTCTTACAATATTTTATTTTTCTATTTATTTATTTATTTTTTGGAGATGGGAGTTTCACTCTTGCTGCCCAGGCTGGAGTGCAATGGCACGATCTCGGCTCACTGCAATCTCCATCTCCCAGGTTCAAGTGATTCTCCTGCCTCAGACCCCCCAAGTAGCTGGGATTACAGACATGCAACACCACGCCTGGCTAATTTTGTATTTTTAGTAGAGACGGGGTCTTATAGTATTCTAAATACCTTCCCCCACGGGTAACAATAATTCTGAGTACTGCTGACCAAGTGCTCACCAAGTTCCAGGCGCTCTGCTGAGTCCCTACATGGATGATCTAATTTAACCCTCAAAACAACGCTGAGGGAGGTACACCATACTTGTTTCCATCTTGTAAGCATTGAAATGGAAGCTGGAGATGTCCAGTGGCTCATTTAATCCATGACTGGTGGTGAGAAGCTCTGGTCTTCTGAATTCTAGTTCAATGGTGAGTCTCGTCTCTACCCTCTCTCAATTCCAAGTCCTC
Organism: Plecturocebus donacophilus; assembly: GCA_004027715.1. Taxonomy (NCBI): domain Eukaryota; kingdom Metazoa; phylum Chordata; class Mammalia; order Primates; family Pitheciidae; genus Plecturocebus; species Plecturocebus donacophilus. Next base: position 9,115 of record PVKP010009926.1, on the reverse strand, counting down.
TAGGCTATATTTGAATTACCTATTTGAAGATGGCCAGCACATCTTACTTATCAAATGAATTCATAATAGCTCCATGAAATTAAATTCTCAGCTTCGAAAATACTCACATGTAACTCTAAGACTTTTTTTTTTGAGACACTTTCACTCTTGTTGCCCAGGCTGGAGTGCAATGGAGTGATCTCGGCTCACTGCAACCTCCACTTCCCGGGTTCAAGCAATGCTCCTGCCTCAACCTCCTGAGTAGCTGGGATTACAGGCACCTGCCACCATACCCAGCTAATTTTTGTATTTTTAGTAGAGATGGGGTTTCACCACATTGGCCAGGCTGGTCTCGAACTCCTGACCTCAGGTGACCCACCTACCTTGGCCTCCCAAAGTGCTGGGATTACAGGTATGAGCCACTGTGCCTGGCTGGTTTTTTTTTCCTTAAGACTTTTCACTAAGTGCCTGTTCCTGTCCTGCTCTAGAATCTACTGCCTACTGGCAAACCGGAGGCAAGATTCCTTCCCCTCTGCCCCCTCTTCCAACACACGTTTCTGTAGAGCACGTGAGCCAGGCAGGGTGAGAGGCTTAGAAACGGACAAGAGATAAAGAACACATAATCCTCATTTTCCAGGTAATGGCAGGGAAAACATATGATGAGAATACACATGCCCGTGACACAGGCCAACTTACGACCAGTGTATTGATGAGACAGAAGGCAAAATTAAGCGCTCAGGGAATTCACAGGCCGGGCTCGCTTCCAGTGGGGAGATGGCCATTGGGTAGGCCTTGCAGAGGGAGCAGAATTCCAACAAGTAGTTGTAGAGCCTTTCCTCGGACTGGGTCTAAATACTTTCCGTTTCCTGAGTGCCTGGCTTATGCTCAGTAGGCTTTCTAACACGTGTTCTGGACCCTAGCCTCTTGGGCTGGGCTAGGAGTTTCGGGCTTGAATCTTGGTTCAGATGCCACTGCTGGATGTAAGTTGTGTAAATCCTACCCTTTCTCTGGGCCTTCAATTTTCTCCAACTATGAAATAGGGATCTGGAGGAGGTTGGGGATAGCCTTGCTCATGGGCTTCTGGTTAGGATTACAGTAAGTTAATACATGCAAAATTATTTGCAAGCCAAAATGAAACAGAAATACAAGAGACTGTGTCTCACCATTCTTATTGTTGTCACAAAAACCAAAACATAGCAAATTCCATATGCTTCTCATGTAGCTAATAACCTTTTTTGTGTGTGTAGGGGGTAACTTCTTGAGGCCAAGCACTGGGGATACAAAGATTAGTAACACCCAGCCTCCATCCTTGGAATCTGAAAGATCTAAAAAAGGAAATAGTAGGTACAATTGGTAATATAAGTTTAAAATGTGCTATGACAAAGGCTGGGCTGAAGTTTGGTAGGAGTTCTGCTCCTTCTTTTCTTTTTTGAGATGGAGTTTCACTCTTGTTGCCCAGGCTGGAGTGCAATGGTGTGATCTCGGCTCACTGCAACCTCCGCCTCCTGGGGTCAAGAGATTCTCCTGCCTCAGCCTCCCTAGTAGCTGGGATTACAGGCATGTGCCATCATGCCTGGCTAGTTTTGTATTTTTAGTAGAGATGCGTTTTCACCATGTTGGTCAGGCTGGTCTCAAACTCCCGACCTCAGGTTATCCGCCTGCCTCGGTCTCCCAACGTGTTGGGATTACAGGCGTGAGCCACGTGCCCGGCTGAGCTCTGCTCTTTCTTAGTGGTAGTGCAGGTGGATAGCGATGCTTAGGAAAGAACTTCAAATGTGAATCAACTGGCATTCTCTGGCACAAAGTAGAATTAAAGGGGTAGGGACTTTTTTTTTTTAAGTTTGAGCTTATTATACTATGTTCCAGGCACTTTCACATCTAGCATCTTACTAAGAAACCATATATTATTATGCCAGTTTTACAGATGAGGAAGCTGAGACTCAGGGAGGTTGGGTAACTTCCCAAGATCTATAAAACTAGAAAGCATAAAGGCAAAATTTAAACCCAGATTATCTAACTGCAAGCCTGGGGCTTTTCCCAATACCCCTTATTGCTTTCTTATCAGCCAATGTTTCTATAGAACCCATATCATGCTAATCTTGAATGACCTTCTTACTTGGGTAGTTTTTCCCAGGAGAAAGCCTAATCTTTGATGAGAGGTATTTTTTTTTTTTTTTTGAGACGGAGTCTCACTCTGTTACCTAGGCTGGAGTGCAGTGTCATGATCTCGGCTCACTGCAACCTCTGCCTCCCGGGTTCAAGAGATTCTCCTGCCTCAGCCTCCTGAGTAGCTGGGATTACAGGTGTGTGCCACCATGCCTGGCTAATTTCTGTATTTTTTGTAGAGATGGGTTTTCACCATTTTGGCCAGGCTGGTCTCAGACTCCTGACCTCAAGTGATCTGTCCGCCTTGGCCTCCGAAAGTGCTGGGATTACAGGTGTGAGCCATCGCGCCTGGCCTGATGAGAGAGATTTGACAGTAACCTCTTCCAACCCCATTTCCTCTTGCACTTCCTGTGATAAGCTCATTCCCTCCTGCTGGGCTCTCCTGACTTCTCCCTCTCCTCCAACCCCAGTGAAACTGCTGAGGAGTTGAGAATCACAACACAGGAAGAGGCTGCAGAGAGAGCGCCCTGCCTTCTCAGCCACTAGCCTATAAATCCCGGGACAAAACACACTGAAAGAAGGGAGACATCTGAATACAATTCTGTCCAAGAAAGAGTCCATGTAGATCAAAATCTGACAATGCCTTAATTTTGCAGAACTGTAAGGAATCTTAAAATATGATTGTCAGACTTGCTTATTTTACACGTACAGGAAACTGAGACCCAAGAAGGTGAAAGGACTTGTCTCAGGTCACACACTAGCGACAGGCAGAGTCTGGACTGGCGCTCCAGTCTTCTGACTCCCAGGCTAATGCTTTTTCACTAAAATTCATTGCCTCTTTATCTCTTCCCAATAACAACTCGACTTACACGACATCATAGCTCTTTCAAGAAGGAAGCTCAGTGCTGGTGTCTCTGCAAATCCCAGAAGTCAGTGCCCTCTCCTTGCCCTCCCCTCTGATCAGCTCATGTCCTCATCTAGAGAACAGGAAGTGGCTTCACTTCTAGCTCTGAAAGCACATTGTAGGGGTGAGAAAGGGGGATCTGGAGAAGAGAGTTCCTGTACATGATAGTCAAAAGCAATCAGCAGACACTTTGCTCTGGCTTGAGGAAGGGGAAGATATAAAGTCAGACCTGTAAGCGGAAGATGAAGGTTGTCCTTGATCAGCTCATGATCTCATCAAGAACTTCCTCAAGCCCCAGGGTGGTGGAGAGTGGACGTGGGGATGGGGACGGTGGGGATGGGGACGGTGGTGGTGGGGATTCGGCTCTGCTCATTCCCTTCTGTGCTCTGAGGGAGCCAGATGCCAGAGGAGGCGTTGAGATAGGCGCACCAGGGTAGGAAAATTTGCAGGAACTTGATACAACCTCCAATGCTTCCCCCACCCTCTGTTAGAGCCCACAACTTCCCCTGCCAAGGGAGGAAGGAGGAACACATTCAGCTTTATACACTGAAAAGTGTACTGTGTGAAATAAAGAGGACTTAAGAGGTCAACAGAGGCTGGGCGTGATAGGTCACGCCTGTAATTCTAGCACTTTGGGAAGCCGAGGTAGGTGGATCACTTGAGGGCAGGAGTTCGAGACCAGCCTGGTCAACATGGAGAAACCCCTTCTCTACTAAAAATATAAAAGAAGTAGCCAGGTGTGATGGTGTGTGCCTAGAATTCCAGCTGCTTGGGAGGCTGAGGCAGGAGAATCGCTTGAATCTGGGAGGAGGAGGTTGCAATGAGCCGGGATGCACCACTGCACTCTAGCCTGGGTGACAGAGCGAGACTCCGTCTCAAAAAAAGGAAAAGGAAAGAAAAAAGAGGCCAACAGAGAAATAACAATTCCTGAGTAAAGGAGTAAAGGACAGATGTGTGGAGGTGATGTTTCCTGATGACCTGGCCTGGTATATAACAATCTGATTGTCAAATAGATGGGCGTGAAATGAGAATAACTCCCTACCCCCACCTCAAGTCAGTGGAGGTGTCTGGTGTCTAGTGGTGGGATCCCACCTTAGCACCAACAGCCTGGGACATCAAAGCACACAGGCACACAGAGCTATGGAATGCCAGGCATGGAAGAGACTGCGGGCGTTTGCCTGTAGCAGTGGTGCTCAAACCTGGCAACCCATCAGAGTCACCTGGCGAGCTCATCAACATGTAGATTCCCAGGAACCAGCCCAGAGGGGGTAGATCTGGGCTGGGGTCTACACATATTCATTTTCAACAAGCAGCTGGTTTAAGAACCAAGGATCTGGTTCAACCCCATCCATCCACCTACAATAACTTTGATACAAGATGCTGCTTTTACAGTAAAGAAAACTGAGATGTCAAAAAATAAGTTAGCAGCAGCACTTGGACTAGAACCCGGTTCCCTGCCTGTTGGTATGATGTCTCTGCCAGTGCTCTTATACCTGGCTTTCTCCCTCAGCTCAACTGTCCTTTGAGGACCTGTGAGGACCCGTAAGCCCACAGAGGAATCAGTTGTCAGGAGCTTTGATTGAATCTCTCCATTTGGATGATTGGTGGAAAATGGCTGCTTTTGGGGCTGGGATAGAGGTGGTTTTAAGGACATTCTCAGAAAGCTGTGTTCTGTATTCTGGTGAGTTAAAAGTGGAAGGCCCAGCTGGTGGCCTCTAAAGCATACTACCCAGTTGTTCCAGACAGAAAGAATAGTGGGTTCATGGGAGCATGTGTTGGAGGAGCCAGCGTGGTGGACGCAGAGTGAGTGATGGAGAGAATGGCAGAAGAGGAGGTCTGGGAGAGAATGGGAGGCCAGAACATACGGAGCCCTCTAGTTCACGTGATATTTGGCTTTTTCACTGAGCCACTGCAGGATTTTTGAGAAGAGGAGTGTCAGAATCTGACTTCTCTGATGTGAGAGTGAGAAGAGGCTACCTAGGGCAGTGGGCTAGAAGCAAGGAACCCAGCGAGGAGGCTTTGCAGTAATCCAGGGGACAGAGGGTGGCAGCTCAGACCAAAATGGCAGGAATGCAGGTGGTGAGACGTGGTAGAATCCTGGATGCTTTTAAAAAGCAGAGCGAACAGGTTTTCTGATGAACTGGATGTGAGATGTGAGATAAAAAGAGGAGTCCAGGATGAGGCAAAGCGTTTTGGCTCTCGCAAGGGGAAGGCTGGAGTCACCAACTGAGAGGAAGAAGGCCGTGGTGGAGAAGGTTTCGGGGAGGGACGGCAGGACTCCGCATTGGACATACCCAGTTCGAGGTGTCTGCTAAACACACAAGGGAAGTGTGGCGCAGCTGCTGGGCATGTGAGGCTGGAGGCAGCGTGAGTATACACGTGGTATTTAAATACAATCTCATGACTGGACGAGGTGATCGAAGATTAAGTACAGACAGTGAAGGGGGTCAAGGACCCTGCCTGGGGACCCTCCAGCATCAAGAGGTCAGAGAGAAATGAGACTGAGGAGGAGTGACCAGTGAGGCGGGAGGAAAACCAGGAGCGAGTCAAGTTCTAGAAGCCAAGTAGACAAAGCGTTTCCAGGAAGAGGGAGTGATCCGCTGGGTCACATGCCACTGACTGCTGTAGCAAGATGAGGGTTAGGAACTGACGATTGGATTTAGCTATTGGAGAACGTGGTAACCTTGACAGTGGCAGCATTTGACTCTGAACCTCATGGAGCCCTACAGTTTGACAACTGACTGTCATTTAAGACACCCTTCTTGTGAATTTTTGTCTTCTGGATTAAGCTGTAAACTTTGCAACATCAGGGATGATGAGTCAGCCTATCCAGAGTGAAGCACTGAGTGAAGCCCGGTGACATCTACCTGAGGGCTCCTACTGGGCATTGACCTGAAGCAATTATCCTCATTCCTGGCTTACCTTGGACGCAGAATTTCAGTTCTTTGGGGTCAGTGACACCCTTCCTGCTTTCCCGGATCACAGCCCGGTTCTTCTTGTTTTCTCCCCAGAGATTGGTGCCTCCGTACATGCTGGGAATGTTGAGAATGGCAATGCCTTCCAGGAAGATGTTGCTCAGGTCCACCCCAACCCCGTCACACTGGAGGGCAGAGAGAAAAGGCCATCTGTTAGTGTCCTCAGAGTGTCACAACCCAAGGTGCTCTGTGTGTGGGGGGGGTGCGGGGGGCGGGTGCTGTCTTAAAGAGTGTGACAAGTCCCCAGTCACCACCCTGCCAGTGTCAGAAGCCAAATCGTGGGCAAAGTCACTCAGGCTTAATGCTTTGACCGCCGTGGTGAGATGAGAGGTCCAGCGCTGGCGGGCTCTGCGGAATGGGAAGAGCCAGCACAAGGCTGCAGGGTCATCTTTAGGTTTAGAAGTGCTTTAGGGCGGGTTCCCAAGTCAACTGCCAAACTGCTCTCCAGTCTAATCTCATTATCATCAATCTTGTCCCTTTCTAACTATTAGAAGATTTCCTGGAACTGAATTCAGAAACTAACAAATGACAGAAAATTCAGAACCTAACAAATGACAGAAAATTTTCATTTTACTCCCTTCTGTTTTCTCTCTCCTGTGAGACGCACAAGACTTTAAGCTTTGGAAGGTTTTCAGAATTTGCCTGTCTCCTGTATCTGTATTGTAAGCGAAATTCTGGCATATGAGCTTGCTGAAGGAGCGGAGTTTCTTTATCCAATCTCTACAACTTGCAATCCCCACCAGGTATGAAGAGCCAGAAAGCTTGAATTTGCATCTCACGTATCTATAAAGTCAGCCCACTTTGGCATCGTGCTTACCAACACAGCAAGAAACATCAGCCTTGATCCTTGTTGCTCAGGATAGTAGGTAGTTGATTTCACTTACAGAAAACACTGGACCCAGAGAGTTGAGCTAAGTTATCAAGATTGCAAAGCTAATAAATAATAGAGCAGAGGTTCAAAGTTGGGGAGGATTTGACACAAAGTACATGGTCCTTATCTTGCTTATTTCGAGAAAGAAAAAAATGAAACGCATTTATGGAGAAAATAAAAATCCACCGTCTTTGAGGTTATATACAGACCCAAACTTTCAGAGACTTATCAACAGAGAAGGACTAGAAACGCACTGTTGCCATCAGAGGAGGGCTGGAAGGCTTGTTGCCGTTCACAGTGACTCACCTCCTGATTTCTTTGCAGCTCTTAAATTACGTTATCTCGTTTCCCCAACTACGAGATGGAATACAGCGAGCTCCTCTGGTAACTGGGAACTCATTTTTTCATTGGGAAGTTTTGATAATTTGAGAGGTCTCTTTATGTTGATCTGGATTCTCTCCTACTCTTGTTTCCAACAGTTGGTCCTGTTCTCCCTTCTGAACCCATGCAGAATGATCCTCCTGCGTCCTCCCTGGGCCACCCGCCAGCTAGATGATGATGATGATGATGAGACCATTGTGCACGTGCACTAAGCACTGCCATCTACCATATACAATTTCATATAGTCTCATTTATTATCTTCATAATAATCCTGTTAGTTACTATGACTATCCTCTTTTTACACTGGGGAAACTGAGGCACAGAGGAGGTTAAGTAACTTGTCCAAAGTTACACAACTTACAAGCGGAAGTACACAGATTTAAGGGCAGGCAGTCAGAGCCCAACTCTATTTTTCTTTTATTTCTCCTCCCACTCGCACTACGAGGTTGCGCCACCTCTGGACTGACGGTCAGCTCTCTTCATCCTCTCCTGCGGGACTTGGCTTTCTGATCTTTCCCATCCTGGCTGCCCTGTTCTGCACACACTCTAGTTTGTTGCCCTCCTATTTGGCAGGACACTCAGTATTGAAAAACAACACCAATGACAGGATCTGATGGGGACAGGTGGCTACCACACCAGTACTTCTTGTGGCTGAAATTTTATCGTGCCCCAGAAATGAGATGACGTGCAAAACTCATGTAAGAGCTCAGCACGCTATCCATCGTCGCTATCCTTATTGTTCAACACAATCAAGCTTGCACTGGCCCTTTCGTTAGCTGCTAGATGACAACATCGCTTCAGCTTAAATGGGTGGTCATCTCCGGCACCCAGACCATCTCATGATCTATTTCTCATTCAACTCTTCCCCATTCTGAACCTGCGTAGATTTAAAAAAATAAAATAGATATAAAACTTTACATTTTTGTTAATTAGTCGGCTTTCAGCCCAAGTTTCCTCTAGTCCACCCAGCTTACTTCCAAACTTCATTCTGTGACCTTTTGTCATAGCACTCCCATCATTTGGGGATTAAGTCATTAATACGTGAGTAAAAAGGGAGAAAACAGTGACCACGCCCTCTCCTTGGTCAGCTTAACACCGGACATGCATTAACATCCCTTTGGGGTATGGCTGCCTTATCGGAGCTGCATCTTCTGAACTGGACTGTCACCCAGCCTCCTTTTTTAAAATTTTATTATTTTTGGAGATGGAGTCTCACTTTGTTGCCCAGGCTGGAGTGCACTGGTGCACGATCTCGGCTCACTTGCAACCTCTGCCTCCCAGGTTCAAGCGATTCTCCGGTCTCAGCCTCCTGAGTAGCTGGGATTACCAGCATTTGCCACCATGCTAGGCTAATTTTTGTATTTTTAGTAGAGAAGGGATTTCACCACGTTGGTCAGACTGGTCTTGAACTTCTGACCTTGTGATCCACCCGCCTTGGCCTCCCAAAATGCTGGCATTACAGGTGTGAGCCACCGTGCCTGGCTTTACTTTTTATTATAAGACAGACTGATGGAACCTTAGAGATGAGAGGCACATAAAGGAAGATGCCTCTCATTTCTCATGCCTCACCTTTCATAAGTGAGACCCTGTGAGGTTAAGATGCTTCCCTGTGGTCATCCAACTTATTAATGGTGGAGCTAGATATGTATCCAGGTTTCCAGACCTCAATCCTGTGCGCTTTCCATGAAAACAGAAAACACTGTGCTGAGATCAAACAGCATTTCCTAAATGACCACCTTACAACTTCTATCAGAAAAGGAATAAGAGAACTCATATTAAGTCACCAGTATCTCTCATGCCTGCAATCCCAGCACTTTGGGAGGCCAAGGCAGGCAGATCATGAGGTCAAGAGATCAAGACCATCCTGGCCAACATGGCGAAACCCCGTCTCTACTAAAA